>DWNY01002592.1:0-10868 GCA_018250635.1 Telegonus apastus | reverse complement strand
GCCAGACAGATATCTGAATGATGAGTTTGGATTTCTGTTCTGGGTCTGGGTGTTTGTGTATTCGTCTTTGTGTTTCCGTGGCACCCACGACACAGGAGAAAATCCTAGTGTGGGGCTATAAGTGTAGTAGCGTTTGTTTGTTGTTTATTAATCAGTTTAAAAAAAATAACTACTACACTACGACTACTACTACGACACTATTGAGTTTCCTATTTTTATATTACTTTTCATTACCGTTTTTAACGATTGCTACAATTATGGGCTGTTAATAGGTAGTTATTATTTTCCATCGCGAGAGATATTAAATATGTTACATATTAAAGACCTCGGAACCAAATTTCATTGTTATTCCCGTGAACCAAGTTCACTTTAAGCCTTCGTCCAACAATAAAAATTCCTAATATCGTAAGCAGTAGGCACACATTGTGACTGTACCCTTACTGTCGCCAGAAACTATTTATTCTATTGTGTGATTGTAACAGCCTCTTTTTAAATATATTGGTCTCTGTTTTTCTCTACTTTTTTTTAGAGATTTTTTGGACCTTTTTGTTAGAAGCGTGCCTCCCCGACAACGTGGCGGAGTTTTACTACACGTGATGAATTTTAAAAAGTGCCTGCCATAAGTGCCAAGATGTAGATATGGTTATGACTACATTAAGTTTGTAGCTCGACCTGTCATGTAGAATTTATGGGGCTTTTTGTAGATGTTTTAAATAGTGCTTGAGCGGAATTGATATTTCTTTGCTTGGGCTCGTTTGCAGTATAAAATGTTCAGTGTCATCAATATTTGGAATGTCGATGTAGGTAACTATGACCCGATTTTAACAATATACCTATACCAACAAAGTTACGCAAGATCAATCGACAGGAATAATAGCCGTTTCACCTTGAGACCCTCAAGCATAGCGAAAAATAAACCATAAAGAATATGCCGGTTGATCGCAAAATAACAATCTCGATTAGAAATTTAGGAACGTTCGGCCGACCCCGTACGGTCCCTTTTCAAAGCTACTGCAATCTGAGCATTATTATTTTATCGCTGTTTAGTTATACACAAGGAAGGATAAAAAAAATCCAACAAAAACTACCCAAGGTTTCGGATACACGTCCTCAGACCCCAGTGCGCTTAGAAAAAATAAACGAGAAAGTCCACGCCGAAATGACCTGCGTTTTTGTCCACGATTTGTTTTCGTTTTTGTTACGTTTGAGTTCATTTGGAAGTAGCCATGTCTGTTGCTTACTGAATTAACTTAAATTGCCCTCGCTTTTTGTATTTAAGAAGATCACTTTATGTTTCTTTTGCTACCGTAACTTCACAGGCAGGTGTTGGTGAATTGAAAACGTTTCGGTTTAAATTAGTTCTTTGGATATTTTATGAAAATCTAATGGAATCCCAGGGTTGATAATATAAAAGTAATTTTTGTCCCCGAATTCAGAGAACGCGTATTTGCATAATTGCCAGTTTCTAGACTTAAGTACTGTATCCGAGATAAAATAAGTTTAAGATTCAAAGCTCAAAGTTGAGCATTTTCTGTAGATAAGTACTGGTGACACTTACAAAACAGCTGCTCAAAAGGTGTGTGTCTAATATTTAGGTTGTTTTTATGCAAGGAGCGTTGGAACATGCCGTCGGACTTTACATTTGAGCCCCATAAGTTATGAAAAAGGCGCACGTACGTGTAAGAGGCGCGGTATGGGTATCGTACGGCATCACCTCGTGAAGGGCGGCTTATCCAACAAGGCAGTCGTAATAGAGCCGTAGACGAGAGCGGACGATTAATGATTCATGACCCCTCGTAGCGCAGTGTCATCAATATTATTCTGTTTGTATCCCGCGTTTGGCCCACCCTCACCCGCGCCCCGTTCATACATAAATAAACGCGACACGTCGTCTTCTCTGATTACATCGCACCGATGTAGTGAGAAATAGTGTAGTCGGATGTTGAGCCCGTCTTTTGTTCAATATATTCTCCAGAGACACCGAATGAATAGTTAACACAGTGTGCTCAGCGCGCATGTTTACGGTTTCGGATTTCTCTTAAAGATCGTAGATAAGGAAACCGATGGAATTTATTTGTCTGCTGGTAATAAGCTGATGTTACAATCGGCTTTATCATGAAGTTATAATAAGCCGAACGGCTGAGTTTACTAAACATTCAAACGAATGAACGGCAGTCTATGTATCTTCTATCGCAGCGAGCAGTTGCGCGTACGAAGGAAACGTGTGAAACAATTTGTTGTTACTTGGAAATAAATTTGGGCAATCTTTCATAATCGTACATGATAAAGGGACGTAAATGAAGCAATAATTCACATGGAACACGCCTTGAGGATTTGTTATTGGCTGCGCATGTAACAATTTAACAGTTCGGTGCCTTATGACAATAAAAGAAACACATCGTTACCAGAAATTACATGACATCCGTTAGTTCGAAATTTGAAGTAGGGGCTCTTGTCACGCAATCCGGCGATAAAGCCTGAAGCTAAACTAAACGTGGACAAGACTGGATTCCGAGACGGCATAACACTGTATTTGTGTGCGTTTTGTTGATAAATGCTTAAATCTTTCCAGTTTTAGGAACACGCAAATTTAGGAATTTGTTCAATAATTTCCAAATGCCCGAATCAAAAGTTTGTGTTGTTAGTTAATAATAAAATTCTCTGCTTCTATTTGTTGATTGGGTAGTAGGCCAACTTCATTAGCCTCTATAAATATAATATTATTCACTCCAATTCCGACAAAATAAGAGGTTTTTATGCAAAATGAATCAATAATCGTTATAAATGGTCACTAGGCATTGATTAGTAATTTGCTTAATATTAATTGCTTCTAATTTATGATTTTACGACCGGTAAAATGGATTTGAATTGTAATTAACGGCCCGGAATATAAACGACTGTAAGCGAATAACACACATAATAATTTTCAATGTTAATGATATTAGAGATATAAACAATTTCTTCTTTCACATCAAACCTTTTTATTTTGTGTCTTTAATTATTTGAATGTTTACTTTGAACTACTATCATAAGCTTCATTTAGTAAAATATCTTTAAAAGATGGTACCTTAAAACGGTGTCTGTTATTCGTTATTTTCGAAAAAAATATTCTTGCGATGCCGTCGTACGGAGCGTGTTAAAGACAGGCTTGTCCTGATAAATGATGCGGCAGCTACTGCTACATCGCTTCGCTTTTAATCCTCAAGCCCATTGTGTTGGTGTCCAATTTTTGACATTACTGTTTTCTTCCAACACCTACGTTGTGATTCGGTAAACAAATTAATGCTCACCGTTTCCTTATCGCGGCTTACGATCAATCACACGGACACGCTATCTAATGATTTGTTGCATTCCTTTATCATTTTACACGGGTGTTTGTTTAATATTAATGTTTTATCCTTATCCATAAATATGGGTTCGTCGATTAACTTGATACATTGGAAATTGAAATTCGTGTTTAGTTCGAACGTTAATGTATTTGTGGTTATATTAGGTTGTTCATAAAGCTATTAACTTTACGGTATCTATAAACGCCCTATCATAACTGACGACAGACACAATGCCCAACGATCCTATAAACGCGGCGAAAGATAAACAAATCGACGGCTTATAAACAAAAATTTTAACAGTTTATCAGTTTTAAAATTGTGAGGGCATAGTTTTGATTACACATTTAATACTCGAGTAAACTATTTAACATGGCCGTAGTTGATTGGGACTCGATTAAAGGCAGCTGCTCTCGCTAACTCGTCTGACTATATACTAGTAAATGTTGGACATTCAACAATTACTTTTATCAAAAATATAGTCATACCAATAGTTTTAATCAATACACTAGTCAGATAGGCGTCTGATATCTTTAATATGTTCCTAGAGATATCTATTTCTTTAACAATAGTTTCAAAAACTTCTTTTTATCATAGTGTCAGTATCATGTAATAATTTTTATCTGTGGGTGTGACTTCTATAGCCAATGCAATAGACTTATTTCTCTCAGTTTTCCTAGTTTCATGTTGCTCGCTTGTGGGGTAACAAATGCCTTACCGAGGCTAAAGCCCGCAGCGTGCGATGAAATGGAGATAGTTTTAATGCCCGTAAATTTTGTTCCGAGACTCCGTCGTTCGATCGACTAATCGCTCTCGTTAGAATGTTCCGAACATCCCGTTGTATAAAACCATCGAAATTATAATGCATCGCGCTAGTTTCGGGGATAAAGGTCTATTAATAAATTTTACTACGTTAGTTAGGCCATTGGATGAATATAGATTATGAGGCTTTTTAAATACAATTTCAAGTTCAGAAAAGTATGAATACCTTATATGCATATTATACTAAGCTATCTACAAACTACATATTACTAACTTGTTAATTGTTTTCAAACATTCTTTTTGACAATTCCTAAACCATTACTAGCACGTGTAGCTATTAGACATTACTAAATTCCAAATTCATAAATCATTTATCATCGTAGGTACATACATATAACAGTTACATGAAAGCTACTAGTTCACAAACTTGTATATATGAAGTAAGAAATACATGGTCACGAGATACGAGTACTTCACGCAAGAGCAATTTTGTTGTTTCAAACAAAGCGCGGGAGGACGCCCGTGGAGGGCGGAGCCGAAGTACTGCGTACACGCAACTTGCGAGTACAGTTGTAAAGGGTCAGTTAATTTACAGAACTGGAGGGGATAATATTCCTGTTTTATAATGTATAAGTAGCAAATGAACATGCAGTCCACTTGTGGCCCCTGGCACCTACGAACAACTGTATATGACTCCTTAATCTAATCTCAGACCAGACACTATCTAAGACCAGGCCAGACAGATATCCGAATGATGACTTTAAATTTCTGTTCTGGGTCTGGGTGTTTGTGTATTCCGCTTTGTGTGTTTCCTTGGCACCCACGACACAGGAGAAAATCCTACTGTGGAGCTATGAATGTAGAAAGCGTTATTGTTATTATTATTAATCCTAACTAGATTCTGACCTGAGGTTGATCACATTTGGTAATACCCATGAAGACTAAGTCGGTATGGATTGTATAAGTATATTAGGTAAGGGAGTTATTACATCATTTAAACTATCCACAAGCAGCGCTAAACTCTACTGTTATAAGGCAAAAATATGTGTGGCGACAATTTCTCCAAAGTAGAACCAAAAGGGTTCCACCAGTTTCAATTCGGTCAATTCATTATTATTCTTCGTATTAATAACTATTAAACCAAAACACTCACAAATCATTTAAAACACACGCGCGTTTATTTATATACAAACCAAATAAGGTGTCAGAATTTACTGTGTCCCTAAATTTCACCGTCTCAGCCGCCCCAAATCTCTTTATCTCTACGTTAATCTTTTAAAAACCATAAAAACGAATCTTTGGATCTTACCAAATATTTTTTAAGAAATTGATGGAGAGACCGTCATTTATCTAGAGCTGAAATCTACGCGCGACGATCAAAATTCCTAGAGGTGTCGATACAACTTAGAAGTATGTCGAATATGTGAATGATCGTTATTTTAATTTACTATGGCTTATTGAATAAATTTTGTTGAGCATAAGTATTAATTTGAGCTCTTTATGAATTCTAAATCTAACGATAATAAGTTTATGCGTTACAAATGAGTTTTGAATTTTAAATGTGGAACCGCAACATGTGTGAGAAATAGTCGAGTGTTTTGTACAAAAAACATTCCTAGAAGTTTGGAATATTAAGTTGAGTAGGTATATCACTACCGTGCAGCCACTTAAAGTGTGAACGATCATTGGGGATCGCGTGGGCCGCGCAGTTGGCATTATCTTACAAAAACCCCGGCACCCCGTTGTTTTAGAGGAAAAAAATAATGAAATATGCCTGTTTATAACGCTTTTTATGTAAAACGTTGAGAGTTCTAAATGTTGTATTTAAAATGAACAGCCGCAGGAAACAATAAAATTTTAGTTCGAACACTGGTTGGTTCAATTTTGTCCCCTATTGAATAAGAGTGAATATAATTTCTGTATAAATAAAAATCGAGACTACGTATTTGTATGGGTTCATTATTTACAAATTTTAATAAATGTACTAAAGAATTTTTATTACGGATTTTAAAGAATTATATTCTGATTGAATAATAAAACTGAAAAGAACATTTGCATTTGAATGTGATTTTGTCACAATATAAGAAGTATCGCGGTTAGTAGATATTTTATGAAAATTCTAAAATAATTTCGAGGACGCGTGTGTGGGTACTGTCTACTACACATTTATAGTATGCACAATCCAATTGCTTGTTTATGTCTTACTACGATTATATAAAGCTGGTATAAGTTATCAGCATATTTGCTTTAAATCCAACAAAAGATGATTTGTTATCATGAAAGTAGGGCTGTTTCTACAGCCAATGAATTCATTAAATTTAACACAAGTGTATCTTCTGTTACTAAATACAGATAGCTGGAACCTTGAAACACGGCACTCAGGCGTTTCGTTGAAATGTTATTGTCATTCAATTCTTGAGCTTGCTTTAATTTTTATTGTATCATTTAACAGGCGTTTTTAGAAATAAAATTACTGTATTGAAGCAAAGGAAAAACAAATTATTTTTATAATATACCGGTTCCATAAATTACGGATTTACATTTGCACAGTACTGAAGCAGCTATAAAAACAATCCAAAATTAAACGTAATAATAATAGAACCCATTATATCCTAAACAAACTTTAAATAGCTGTCATCGTGGGACGAAAATCACACACCTAATTTTAAAGTTTCAACTCATCTGAGTAAACATTATTGGTCGTCTGGAGGATACAAAAATATCGATAGAGGGAGAATAGCGATCTGTCGTGAAGACAAGACTGTCATGGCCAATAACACACATCAATGTAGCGTGCATTTGGCCACGCCACTCAGAGCTTTATTTCTGGAATTTTCTAGCCAGCGTATTGTTGCTCTGCTACGAAATTCGCTTTAAAATTAAACACTTTGAATTTGGAATGAAAATATTCAATAACCGATTGATATTTTTATTTCTGTATCTATCTATCTGCGTTTATTTACACTATTATATTCAAAATGTGGTACAATAGGCGGCTTAAAATAGAAGCATTCTCTACCAGTCTACTGTTAAGTAAATCAAAAAATATCACATTATTTTTTTTGTAGCAAGTATCTTGTTAAAATTTATGTTAGTTTCTAGTTTGACTTTATTAAATAGAAGGAATATTAGGACATTTCGATAGGATATATAACTAATATTTTATATATCAAATTAAATTTTAATGAAGTGGCAAAGTAAGCAGTTTACCCGATGCTAAATGACCACTGCCGCCCACGAACACCTGTGATCAGCCACCTACAAGATTAGATTAGTCCTACCTAATGTCGGCCACAGATGCGTTTCTACCTTTGAGGACTAAGTTGGAACGACTCGAATAATTACGTCTACATTTTTTTCTTTATGAAGGACCTTATGTAAGATTTTTTTTGCACTATAATAGTAGGTATATTATAGTTAGGTAGTTATATGTATATTTATTTTACTTCATGTATTTTTTATTAGACATCCTTACCATCCACCCACATAACAAGCGTTAAAGTCTGAATCTGTTAGCAGTGAAAACCAAAAAATATTTAGAACGAGTTTATTTAACGAAGATTGTTCACAAGTCTCCCAAAATGTCCAAAATGTGGCATTGAAAGAAATTCGTAAATATTTTTGTAATAATATACATTTATGAACATGTCTATATATTTCACATTTGCCGTTTTCTTAGTAGCAATTAATCATTGGGGAGATAAAATTTTGATTCAGATGTGTATCGATAAAGTCCAAAGGCAGTATTTATATAAATTTATTCCCGTTTTCAATGATTTAATAACAGAGGTAGTTTAAACAATTTGAACGGCGAGATAAAGATTTTTCAATGATTGAGCCATCAAAACACCCGCGGGTCAAGATAGTGTTTTATGTGTATGGTCCACGTATAAAACTTTACTGCCATTACTCAAACATTTAATTATCCGTGGTTATACCAATAATTCATCCATTTCATTGCTGTTTAGTTGCACAAAGCAGGGACAGGTTTATTATCGTCGGAGATATTTTAACGAAGCCGAGATACGTCTAAAATAAAAGCGGAACATGTCGGAGCATTTTTTGTTCATCGGACACGCCATTTAAGTCACAATCGTAAATTTTATTGAAATGTCGCAACAGCGATCCCAGCACGAGATGTCTTGTCTTCGGGGACGAATTTATGCGTAATTCGTAAACAAATTGACGTGTTCGGATATGTTCTTTGAGGGGACTCCCGCTTGACGATTTGACGCGTCTTTTGGAGACTTTAAATATATACGAGCGACTAACGATAACGGTGTGAATGTTATTGCCAGCGTTTGTCTCACTTTTTATCGTTCAGTTACTTTGGAGATGAAAACTTCTTTCACATAAACGATTTCAAAACAGTTGATGGTATAAAATCAATAATACAAGCTAAATAACATAATGGAAAACTTTAAATGTTTACAACGGCGTTTTAATGGACTTAACCAAATAAGGAATAAATTTTAATGAAATATGAGAGCAATTTAAATTTTATAGGTTTTTGATTATTTTGCAGCCATATATTATAAGTAATTGATTTTTTTACAACGGAATTATTAAGAGTGGTAATGAAAATATGTACATAAACTTTTCAATTTCACATAAATTTCTTGTTTTTATTTGTCTCTTTATACCTATCTTTTGCAGTTAACACAGCTTATAAAGTGTACTGATAGCCTTAACAAAAAATGATACGAATCCCAACCTATCTTTACTTAAACCTATATTTGTTCAGACGATCATCCGAAACCAGGTACACATGCCTAAGCTAACCATATTGTATCAAACCCACCTGCCGCCAGCCCACCCAGCGCAGCGAACGGGTTATCTCTTATGCAACCAAAAACAGTGGTAACAATGTTTAATTAACATAGAGACAAATATGTACAGCGTACAAATCCGAGGAACTGAGCAAGAAAACAAATACTGAGTTTCTAGAAACAAATGGTTACTACGAATGACATAAGATTCTACTATTGTTTAAGATAGTGATTATATTGTTCTTTATGATAGGGCGTATATGTATTAAGCGTTTTGTGGAATTCACAAACTCTACACTTATATTCAGACATGCAATGAGCAGATTCAAAAATGCAAATATTACCACAGTTCACAATAGGAAAAAAGATAACTACTCATACAAACATGATAACTATTGATTGCTACATTTTTTAATAAAGTAAGTAATACTGATACATCAAATAAAAATAAAGTAAACAATGTACCATAATTAAATTGTGTGATTAGTTTTCATCAACAACAGTTACAAATTTATAGAAATACCTATAAAAAAGACAAATTTTCCAAATGACCCTAAACAGATTTGCAGTATTGTTCACAGCTAAACCGACACATCGGTGCTCTGTCGGATTGTATGGCTTCTTAAGTCGTACAGATATCGGATAACACAATAGCCGCTTATATCTCTCATTACGATTACTATCCTTTCGTTACTATTGATCTCTTCAACGAACTGTGAGTAATTGTATATCATGTGAAACTTTATATCGTGGCTTGGAGCGGACCTGTCCGTCAAGATTTAAGTAATGAGTCAACTGATTCAGAGAAGTCATGTTTAGCTAAGTTTATTGACCGAATAGCTTCAATCGTGAGTTCTGGTGCGTGTTGGTCTTCCATACCAACCATGGCATTTCATTAATCCCCAGTGACCTTTACGATTTTAACTCGAATAGGATTAAGATAATGCTGTAGTGTGTTTGGTTCTCTTACGGATGGCACAAGACTTATTTCGTTCACAAATAAATATTTTTTTACTTATATTTGATTTCATCACTTCCTTTTGGGTTCTTAATCTACCTCTTAGGTGAGAATGAAGGGTTAAAAAAGATAATCGAATCTTTCTTTCAATTTTGAGAACATCATGACGATCTTTATATAGGTTTTCTTGCTATTTTGCCTTCACTCAGAACTACGTGATGATATTCACAATATGCATATTAGGACTTGTATAAACCTTAAGCGTGGGAATCCAAAATTCATTTTACTGAATATCATCGCACACATATTAAAGATTGTGATAAAAATAACTTTTTTAAAACACGTTCTCGGTGAGTTAACAGGGTCCATACATGGAATAAAAATCTCCAAAAGTTTTAATTAAAACGACAATGAGTTTAGCCGTCGCATTCATCATTTGAATTAATTATTTTCAAAAAATCCAATGCAAAACAATGACAATTTATTGCCCAACAAGTTTGAGATGGGTCAGCTATAGAGTGGGCAATAAAGTTTTTAATTTGTTGTGAATTCAATCAATGGGAACAAGCGATGTGTCGTAAACGCCGAGTTTCTTAGTTCATGTGGAGAGTGCCACGGGCAGTGCCATCGAACATGGCTACCTGCTGTTACTGTTGCCATCTAACGGCTATTAGCCACGTTTTACGCGAACCACGCCGGGCGTTCTTACATGTTTATACCTAATTGACTCCTAAATATCGTTGTTTTCGGCCGTGAATCGTGTCAATTTGACATATTTATTGGAAAGCACGGGAAGAGTAATTTTAGTCCCTATGCGGGCGGACGACAAATTGGTGGGTGATTTATGTAAATGGCATTCCTATATAAATATATAATCTATTTAAGCATTCTGTTCTTTTTATGACATTAAATAAAAGCCTTTATTTGAATAGATGATTATAAAAGAGATTTTTATAACCCAAATAAAAAGTACTGTTTTGTAATAATTTGTTTATTTTTAAGAATACGTTATTTTAAAATACGCTTTATGATAACCGACTTCATTTCTGGTTA
>DWNY01002591.1:0-10869 GCA_018250635.1 Telegonus apastus | reverse complement strand
ATATTACGATTTAACACATTGGTACATAATAGCTACATGCATTTAAATGTGACAGAGAGAAGTAAAAGCAGTGGCACAAGAGTTCATGATTATTGTATTACAAATAACCTTGTATGTCGAGGGCTTTTTAATTGAATACCTTTACCCATATACTAATAACATTACTAATAATGTTTTACCTTAAACATTCCCTCAGGTATATTATGAAGAATATTAAACTCCTACCTCAACGAAATTAATTAATTGTTGCATAGTTGCATTACCAAACTAGAATATAACATAAAACCAATAGTTAATTATGTTTATACACTTTATACGGTTTATCGCCACTCTCATCACAACGGTCGACTCAAAACCGCCGTAAAGTTAAAATGTAAAAGGCTTACCTTTAATAAAGTATAGCATTAGCGCCAGAGCACTCTTAACTTCGTAAATCAACGACTACGCTATTTCCGCGCTCTGCTCCTCCCGGCCGGCATTTCTTCTGTAAGTTCTCAGAGTTCTTGTGATTGCTCAGAAAAACGTCGACTCTATTTCCTTTTTAGTATCAGCATTGAATTTTAAGCGCATTTGGGTCGAACAAACTTTAGTTTCACGTATTCGCGGAGAAGTAATTTTGTACATATATGGCTGTTCCTTCCGCCTGGCTCAGTCTAACTGGTTGCAGACCTTGTAAATCTATTTAGCATTTTATTAACTGCTGTGCACATTGGATTTATAAAAGTGGATTTGCTTAAATGTAAACATTTATAAGTATATATTTAAAATTACTTTATGTTCTCTGCTAAATGGTATTTAATTTTGAAGTAATATATAATATTCTGCTAATACATCCCACTCACTGCTTTCTGATATATTTTATATATCGTTATGCTTATCTCAATTTCAATAAAAAGCGGTACTACGAATATTCCCCACCACGTTTCAGTGCGAATTAGTGGACGAGATAATTTTATTTGAAGCAAAATTTTAATGTTTTAATAAAATATACGCAAAGTTTCTCTGATTAAGTTCATGTCATATGTGCATGTGAGATAAACGAGGGCCGGGCGTCGATAGCCGCAGTTTACGAAGTGGGTGCGCGAGATATATTGCCACTTCGGAGTGAAATGCGATACTGCTCTGAGCTGTAAAGTGATATCCCGTTTTAATTAAATATCGCTTTCAAATGCTTTAAGTTGTAAGGTCGAAGGTTTTAAGTTTATTTGGAACGTAATATTAATAGTACACTATTTCTGTCCACTAAGAATAGAACACGACGCTGCTGTCATCTGGTCTCGAAGGTATCGTAAAGGTTGCCTTTTAAGTACGAGCTGAATCCTTATGTGTGCGAGTACTGTAACTCTGAGGGTTTTTGTGATCATCTATAGTATTTTACAAAAATCCATGGGCGACAGTGGTCGAAGCAAGCGAGCAAAGTTAAGCAAACGAGCATGAAGTTATCTGTAATATAAAAAAGTTTCTCTTTCTTTTACCTTTCTCTTAATGCTGACAGATGTTCTACAATTATGTGATTTATTTAAGGCACGTTCCAATTATAGTTTGAGTTTGGAGTTGTTATCTTCATAATTGCGTTAGATGCAATATACACTTATGTGGAGTGCGACGGTTGCGTGCGTGCGCGTCGCGTGCCGCTCGTCGAATATGTTTTGTAGCACTGAGAGTTATACAGACCGTGGATTGAAACCATTGTTCGATCTTATCTCTGAAAAATATTCAGCTTTTTGTTTCTTTTAAAATTGTTGAAATATTTAGAGCAGCTATTTCCTTATACATATATCATTCGTTGTCGGATTCGTGTGAATTATATATGTACTTAATAAAAAAAAATCCATCACGTAACCATAAAATGGAATAATAAAAATATCCTACAAATAAGTATGACTGTGTTCGTTTACTTTGTTACCCAATTTCGTCATGGTATCATGACATCTGGCGCTTACCAGCTGTGGGTAGCTCCGAATCAAAATACAGCAAAAAAAAAATATAAAAATTTATTGCCACCGGATCTTTCGCAACAACCAGAGACCGTGACATTTTTTACATATATTTTTTAACTTCAGCTGAGACCACAATTGGTATAATACCTATTTTAGTAAGTTATGATTTGTTTCATTTTATTAATCTTTTAAAAATCGTTGTGAGTTTGGGGCAAATTTAAAGCCTAATAATAGGTGGAATATTCACACTTCTTAGTAAAACACATCTGTCTAGCCAACAATATAACGTAGGCCCAGGTGGCGCTGACGGAAGCGCGTTGAAGTCTTTTGTTCTGCGGTTTATTATGCATGAATCCGTCGAATCTACCGCGGTGTTTTTGATTTCTTGTATTTTAATGTTCATTGTAAAATATCGTAGCTATAAAAACTAAGTACCACAGATAAAAGACTAATCATTTACATAGGTTCTTGTTTCCAGATAACAAAGAAAATAAGATATTACAATAAACATAAAAAAACATTACAAAAATTACCCACATAATACAATATATAATTACATATTGTTTCTGTCAATTATTCATGCTCTACTATAGGTGTGGTTTCACAAATGTCATAGGTTATAGGTAGGGAAGATGTTTACGTTAACATTTTACGATTATTTATGCCAAAATTATGTATGTCATGTAAATACCAGTACTTTTTAATTATAAATGCTATAATTTTTATGAATACAAATTTTGATAGAAAGCCGGTTATAGAGTTCTTTCATAAAAACATAATACCCTCCTAACGGATGCGACCAAACAACCGTTGATTATATCAAAAGGATAGACGCATTAATTATTCGTATCCTATTCGTCCCTTTTTTGGTTTTGGGATAATAAGTTAAGGGCGTTAGAGTCTACTCGGGGATTGTTAGATTATGGTAGATTAAGCGGTATATTACACTGGCATTAAAATTTTTTCACTGTTCTCATTTATTAATCAAATAAAAAAAAGGATGTGTGTGAACAACGTATATTATTTGAAAGTAAGGGTTATGTGATTTTAGTGTAGTGTAGAAGTTACCTTCTTTCTATAGATTTATATCTATAGTTATTGTTAACCAACGAGAACCCGTTTCTTATCATGAAGATATATCATAAGTGCCATTCTTCACCATCAATATGTTAGTATAAGAATCATCTAGTGTTGAAGGTCCATAGGTGGGTAGTTTGTAGTACCAATTGTAATAGGTATTTTATTAATTACGATTAAAAATAAGTAGTACAAAATGTTTTACCTTCTCTTTACTAAGCAAAAACAGCTGATGTTAAGATTACAGCTTTTATTCAGCATACCGGACTCTTCCTGTTTATAATTTACCAACAAAAGTTCATACTATAGTATACTTCATAAGACCAGATTGCACCAGGCCTAGAACAATGGCTTTGGAACAATACGGATATTGGTGCGGGACTCGCGAGCGACGGGGCCGCATGCGCGGGCGCAGAACAATGTACTCGACAATCGAGTAAATTGCCTTTGATGGAGCACGTGCGCTACGCCATCTTAACATCGGCCAACAGACTCGCGAACAAATAAACGAGTCCTTCAGTATAGTCCTATGTCAATAGCTTGAATTATTCATTTCAATTGTTATCGCAATTGGATGCTTATACACATATGTATTAGTATTACGGATACAGTTGAGATGTTCTTTTTTTCAATCGTCCTTCCTTCAATTCATTACTATAACATTGCTGGGCACAAGTCTCCTCTCAATGTACCACGCGGGAAAATGCGAATTAATGGACTTCAAAATTTTTGAGAATTAGTTATTATATACAGGATATTCAGGATATTATTACTTTATATCAGAAATTCCTGTGAATCGAACCGCATACTGCCAAAAAGGCATGCCCATCCGCTATGCCTGCTTACTTATACAAGTAATACGTACAAGTAAAGTATATACATTTTTATGTGTAAAAATAGATCAAATATTTAATTAAATTTGGTTTCTATTAAGCTATACAATTATTAAGATACTATTTTCAAATAAAACTATTTGTAAATGATTAGTCGAGATATAAAATTAAGCTCAAATGCTACTCTTAATAAAGCGAATCAATCAATGCAGACAATACAAAGTAATCACGTGACGACGGAACATTAACACGGCTTGAAACGAAAACGTGTAAACCAGTATTATGTTAACAGATTTTCGTGTCAAAGATTAATTTTGCTCGGCTTGAATTGGTGAGAAAATTATATTTGCGTGTTTTACAGAACAATTTTAGACGCAGGCTATTCAACAATTGTTAACTTACAATAGAATAGAATTCCGCTTAGAATTACACATTGGTTTCGACGATTTAGTTATACAATTTATATTTATTACGATTCTGATTTAGATTCACTTTTAAAAGTTAAATAACACAAATACTTAAGTTTTTTACTTAAATTTTAAGTTAAGTAACACTTTTAAAAGTTAATTGGCACAGTAATCATCACAAATGTTTACAGTCAGGCCAGCTGCTAATTATTTCGCGCTGAACTTTTTAAGTTATAATAATCCACGGTTTGAAATAGTTATTTTTCATAAATGCCCAATCTCCTGCCTGAGCTATAACGAACTTCACAACAAATCGATGAAGTTGTAGAGGCCGGTAGGGCCAACAGCAACTACACATTTTGAAAAAAAAAAGATATAGTTATTGCCAAGAAAATAAGGTTTACCTAACTTAATATAAAATATGAAGTTAAGTTTTAAAATGCATGTTAAATAGGAATAGAAACATCAGTAATGAATAAATAAAATAAATCATCAACAAACTTTATTACAACTACATTGATCTAAAAAAATGTAGTTGAAGTCGCGCCGTTACGAGATGTAATAAGTACTTATAACCGCTATCGATGCAATGTCGTAAAATGTGACATACCTCTAGTATGACAATAACATACAATTGACGTTTACAACTTGATATAAATAAACTGGAACAATCGTATTGTCACGGAACGTCTATATCGCTATCGGTACAAGTGATGAAATTAAGCGGACACCTAATATTTTGACAACCACTGAACAGTTGCAAATTAAGCGTATCATATTATCAAGCATTCTAGGTAATAAATTCAACCATGTATGTAAAATATTACCTTCTTAGAATTAAGGAGGCCTACATTGTTGGAATGAATTTTGTTCCCCTTTCCTCAAACTCATACGAAATGTAATTTTTTTAACCACTTGTACTTCAAATTATTTAATTTTCAAAATCATTGGTATATCTCACACTCAGCTTATATTTTAGTACTAGCGATTATATATCATAACGACGACGATGGTTAAGATCGCTGCACTTCACTCTTTGGGCCATTCGCTAAAATAATCTCCTGTTCAGTTTTATGACTATGCATTTCCATGGCGAGGGGTCCTGGTACGACCGTGGGGTCTTTACATTTGATGGACTTTGACAATAGGCGTTTGAGCCGTCTCTAATCTTAATAATGCGATGTAGAGCTGTATAACGGCATTACATTAATAAAACGGTACGAATACGATTTAATAATTATTTCTGACATGCACCAGGGGTTCCACGGTTTTTGTTCATACAGTTCGTTTGAGAGCTTTTGTAATAATATAGGATTTTTGTTGTTGTCGAATGAATTAAATATTTTGCCATCGCTCAAACTACAAAGAGTTCCGATGATATTATTGTTTGAAAATATTTGCGTTGCTGTAATTTGTGTACGTGTTCTGTATTTTCTATGTGTGATATATAAACACGTGGTATACTACAAAATTTACGCGTGTTTGCTTATTACTTTCTAGTTAAATATATATATGTAAAGTCCAGTATGATACAGATTGATGAATTCACTTAACTTCTGTGACAAAAACCATTGTGTATTTAATCATACATTGTCAGATATTGAGATTTAAAATGAATACTAAAGTTATTAACCTAGTGGTCATTATACCACTTAAGTTTATAAATGATATTTTGACGTAATCACAACAAATGTGCTTGTAAATATAGTCAAAAATCCCTTAATTTTAATAAGATTGGAAACACTTAATGTGATTCTCAATTCTCATTCTTCGTTATTATTTTAATTATAGGTCTCTGCAACGCTACTGTGAGCTATACAACAAAGAATTTAAAAAGAAAGCCAAGGAAATATTGCCCGAATTTCGGTTGGTAACCGGTTCGCTTGTATAGCCCACCGACCCCGACAATGACGGAGAGAGTCATTTGTCTAACTCGCACCAACAGAGGGGACTAACCTTTATAAATACCAAAAAAGGGTTTATATCAAATCGTTGTGATTCCAACAACGTATTCTAATTCGCTCGAGTGTTAAAACCGGTCGTAATCCAATACTTTGTTGTCGGCAATTTAAATGCAACAAATCTAGTTATTGTCATGTATTCCTACATAGCTGTCGCATATTTTTCTCACACCCTTAATATTTTGTATAAAATAAATACATAGCTCATACACATAATTTTAGTCAACTGTATTATAATCAATTATGCGTAGCTATTTGGGAAAAATTATTTTGAGAGTGAATTTTTTACTATAAATTACGTAAAGGTTAATATGAATATTATTTTTCTTTATACATCTAGAGTTTATCAAGATAAATATACAGTATTGCTTCCCACGCCAGGTGTCGCCCGAGTCTAATGGAATCCCTTGAACATTCTCCTGAGCACCGCTAATGATACTGTTCTGTCCGGAGTAGAACTACATAACTAATCGTTTCTTAAGCGTAGGCTTCTGGTACTAGAAATGAGTCATTTAGTTACGCACTTTATTTATGTAATTACAGTATATCTTACCCTTTTATACGTTTTAAAAACACACGTATTTTTCACAATGTTAAGAAATTACGATGTTGTGACAAGGATTAGTACTACTCTTTTATTATTCATAGAACAAAGATGTTCTAATGCGGTTTGGTGGAATAGATTGTCGGATAATCCATGGCGGAGATTTTCAAACTGTCCAAGAGGTCAAGGGTTTAAAGGTTACCATCCAGTATCATTAGGACAGACAACATGCTCGCTTAAACATCTTTAAACTAAAGTATGCACTTAATTTAATTAAATTATAAGGAAGTTGTATAAACAGTTAGTAGTATAATAGTAGTTCAGGATAACGCTATTATATTCCTATACAAGTTTACTCGTGCGCATTAAATGCAAAGCTCTACTTTACACCCGCGGTAATGCCTGCATCGGGCGCATATGAGCAGATGACCTCTACTTAATGAAAGTTTATGATAAGCTTTGCAGTAAAAGGTAGAGATAGGCCCGATATTTATAACGATCATTTCCTTCAGGATTGTACTGTATTATTGCAAATGGGTATAATCTTGATGTTTTATAGAATATCATAGGCAAAGGCAATGTTATGCAATTTGAAACATTACTTGGAACGGACTATTCTGAAGTATTTTTCCAAATGAATACATACATGAACCCGCTCCGTTATCTATAATACTGTTTTTGGAGCAAATATTCAGGGAGGACTGACATAAAAATCAATTAATGGCAGACCCGCTAATTCTTGCATATTTTCGTGCACCCGTCACTATTGAATCGAATGGTTACAGGAGCAACATTTTAAAGAGCGGATTTTATGGAATCATACAATGAATAACCTAGCTTAATTGACATCGTATTCTATAATGTAGAATATCCAAATATCTAAGGATCCTTAACCGTAACATACATAGATCCGTCACTTACGTTAAATTCAAAATCATGGATGGTAGAGAGGCTCCCTAATCAGCAACAGTTTTTTTTAAATATTTTATTATACTGGAGTATATTGTACATATCTGTTGTCGTGAACGAAAGTCACTTGTGATTATTTATGTGGCAGTTGTGAGTGACGGACGCGTGCCGCCACGCTCATTAGCGCGCGTTGAGGCTCACCCACATTTGACTGTTTCAGAGTAAGCCGCGGCCCACGCACTTTTCAACAGTTTTAACACTTTTAATTAATTGCTTTTGCGAAAAGGTTATGAAATACATATTTTGTTATGATGCTGCTGTCCAACTAATGTAGAGTTGTTTTGTCGGAGAATCTTTCACGAGTCGATTTCAGTGGCACTACTGCTCCAACTATTGTTGACTGTTTGAATATCACGCGCTGCTGTATTTTGTTTTAAATAAATAAGTTAATTGAGATCATTTTTTTTTTAAAGTAGAAGCATGTCTTTAAATTGTCATCCGAGACGTTCAAACTTAGGGTACAACTTTTTGTGGTCGACGGTCTACATTATTGCCTCTATGTGCTATATAACAGTAAATTTTTGTATCATTTTGCTGCTGCTCTACTATCTACAATCTTCAGAGTTTGATGGAGACACGTTCAGTAGTCAAGGCAACTTTAAATGATGCCTGCCACTTAAATGTGTGCGAGTCTTTATTGCATACTTTTTGCGGCTCAAGAACTAAGAGGAATGGCTTGACGTCTATCTGAAAGTTGCAGAGACAATAACCTTAAGAGATCGAGCAGCATGTTTTACAGACAGTGCTCACAATAATTGTGTTTGTCTCGCGTTTTTCCACAAAATTGTCTAATTACTATCTTTACTTTTACTACTTTACACTCTACATCAACAAATATATACCTCATTTTATTCTCATTAGCTTTATTATATATATATTTAATTAAACAATGTGATTTCAATATATTCTACTCTTCAAACCTCAGTCAAAGGAACGACATGTTATGTAGTACAGTAAAATCAGTTGATTGTCTTTCAACACCGAAACGAACGCGCCGGATGGATTGCGGCACCGGCCACCATTACCGGTAATGCGGGAACGATTCCACCTACAACTGTGTACATCTTATAAGTACTCGCTAGTACTTAGTAGCAGTTACAATTACTGATTACTTGAATCATAGAAGTTAAATTAATTAAGTAATTAAGTAAAAAATAGTACACGTCAAATCGCTATCGCGAGTAACCGCTCCATACACCAAAATTTACCGTTTATTATATTTTATATACTTTACCGTTCTTAGATCAGGTTGTAAACATAATTTACATAATTTTGCAATGTATTAATTCATTTTCAGGTTTCAGGTTAATCAGTTCAATAGAACAGATTGTACCTATTCTATATGATATAGATATGATAAAAAATAGATAGGTAAACGAATCTAGATATATCTCGCTTGTTTCTCATAAATTCTCAAAGTCATTTGCACACAAAATATTCATTTTTAATATTCGTTTAATCAATATTTGTGTATTCGAACGTGGGTTTCAAAAAGCGCTAACAATATTTAATTAACACGTTTTTACCGTTAATTATCAAGTAAATTTTCGTATACAAAGCTCACAAACGTAACTTAGACCGTTTACTTGGAATGCGTCGGAACACCTCGAGTTGAGCAATGATAAGAAGGTCCACCCTTCGTGACTTTCCCTGCGAGCCGTGGGAGCGGCCACAATGGTGTCATTTCACGGTCGGGCTCCGGCCCTCGCACCTGCACCGCGTCCACGCTCCGCTGCCCACGCTGAGGACCTGAATGAACAAGTGTCTTATCAGTCCCAGTGAACTGGCGGTTGATTTGCATTGACTAATGGGCTACTGTACAGTTAAACGGTTATCGATGAACTAAGTACTAACAAGGGGCTTGTTTACTTAATCTATGTGCGGTTCATATTTTTAAATAGATATGTATGTTTAACTAATGGTTACTGTTTCATAAGTTATGGCAGAGGAATGTCTCAACGCTCACCTACGGATGCATGCTAGAACCGGACACATAAAAAACAATCATTATTATGAAACTATAAATTAAAAAAGGTATCATTTTAGTGCTGAAAATAAAACAAATATTACTCCAGGCGACCCTCATTCCTAGCAACAGATCTAGTAGTAGCACATAAAAAACATTAGCCATATAAATATTATTCGTTTCTCTCAACTATTACATCAACAATGCGCGATACTACCACTTGTAAGTACCTATTATTCCCTTACGTAGCAGAGACAAAAACAGTAACAACATAATTACTACGGCGCTGTTTTATTTCTCACGTTAAATATGTCTCGTAACAATTTATGAACACAGATTGACGGGTTCATACAAGCCTCGAATCTAAAGTATACTTGGTTGCTCCTATAGGGAGTGCGACAAATGGCAGAGCGTAGTAAAATATGTGACTTAAGAATTAAGTAGATACTTAAACTACAACAACTCATAGCAAAATAACTCTTGTGTTACTCGTCTAACTTAAAAATATTACATTAGGCAATTGTACGTCAATAATATGTACACGAATACATCTCAATCGAAAATGCTTAAGCTTAGTTAGTATTTTTATTATCTTAAAACTTATATAAACTTTTTGCCTGCATTAAGCTATAAAAGGTCTGAGTTACTTCTAAATCGGTCATGAAATTTTCCGGTGAATCTCTTTTTATATTAGCTTCGTCATTAAAGCCTCGGGTGTTTAAAAAAGGCATTTTCTTTTAGCTAATAGTGGGTAATGTTTATTATCGTAATTATGTACTTGGAGTCGTCCCGCATTGCAATCTATTGGCTATATAAGTTCATATGGGTAATTACTAGGGCCACGATTATAACAAACTAAGAAATGAAAATTGCCAAGGTAATATATCTCTTATTGATTGATTCTTTATACGTGTGTGATACGGACATACAAATATATAAATATTTACTCTGAGCCCCAATTTGATTGCAATTCATTTGTTTTTATACAATTATATAACAAAAATTAATGTGCTTGTAAAATTTGATGCAAGAAATAAAATACTTTTTTATTTTTATTTTATTTTATTTTTCATTTGTTTTTATTGATTTTATGTCACAACGTGTTATTGCGTTAATTAAATTCAACATTATTTTCGCATAACAGAGATCTATTTATTTTGGTTAGTTTTATT
>DWNY01002590.1:0-10870 GCA_018250635.1 Telegonus apastus | reverse complement strand
CGGCAATTGAAATATATATTTATATTGTATTTAGCTAATGCATTACCGATCCAGTGCCACGACAGTGGTGAATATCAAAGCCAAGTTACTTTTTCCAGCGACGTTATTGACAGACTAAAACGTTGGAACGGGGTTAAATATTTATTGCGTCTAACAGCGATGTGACCCGGCGCTCATGTTAATTAACCATTTTTTAATTGACGTTTTTTAAATTCTTTACCAGGTTCCCGAGCTGTAAATGTAAGTGTGTGGTTCTTTATACCCTCATACCGTTTTTTGATTCATATCGTATATGAATATTCGTTTATTACTCGGTAGAGTTGAGGTACACGGAATTATATTTTTCAGACCCTGTAGAACAACTCTGTTGAAGTGCAAATTCAGTTTCGTGAATGTAATTAAAGAATGAAATCATTTTATGATGAACTTCTTAAAAAAAAATTTTTTTATTTGTTTTATATCGTCAGCGCGATAGTAAGCATACTTAGTTCTAGGCTTCTCGGATGAAAATCGTAACCTAGTAGCATTCTCTGACAAGTGCAAGAGAGCCGTTCAGTAGGGACCACCACTGAGCAATTTATTGTTTATGATCCCCTCGAGACTTCGTCTATTGCTTAATCTGCGCCCTTCGAGAATATTCGTGTTTTATTGTAAGCCCCGCAGCTCTCCGCCCCGCGCCCCGCCCCCGCCACCGACCAGCACATAACAGCTGTCTTGTACCGATGGAATGCCTCACTGCCCTGAGTCAATGCAAGCGGGTGTCCGCACTCAGCGTCATATGTAATGTTTATAACCAATTTCACTTTATTGAGAGGGTACATATTGATCTTCTGTTCAATTCAACCTGGTTTTGAAGTAGTCAGTTGGTTTGTTATGTTTGTTTGATTATTTTATCGCGATATACATATTACGAACTATTTCTCATTAAAGTTCGTTTGAAGCGCAGAGAAAGCTTGTTACTGTACTCTACCGTTACACTAAAGTCTATCACTACAAGTACGCTAACAGCTACAATTGCAGAACAATAATAAGATTGAACAGAAGTATTTAATGTTAATAAAGCCGTTGTGGTTGTCAGTGACGAACGTTTAAGGGTAGTTCTCTACAAGCAGGTACGCGGGCCGGACGCCGCACTTGTCGGCGCAGCGCGCGTACATCCCACAGCTGCTATTTAAAATTTCGACAAACGTTTGATGTTTGAAAACTAATTACTTCGCTTCTGAGGACTTCAAAGGCGTCCAGCTATCATCGCTTGGGTATCGAACGCACAATTTATTAATAGGACACAGGATCTGGCAAGAATACAGCGTTACCGACAATTTCTTATTTGGAACAATTTGTTTACAGGAAAGTAAATTTAAATATAGATTTCCAAGGGGAAGTTAAAATTTTACTTCAATAAAATTAAACTTAAAAAAAAAACAAGGTTAACTTATAACCTAGGCTAGCCTGCTTAAGCAACAAATGTAGATCGATCTTTGAGAACTTTCAATATTAGTTAGTATTTTTATTAATATTAATTAACCGGGCCGGAATTTCCAAGAGTACACGATTATCAGCAACATTATACAAGCAAGCGTGCAACAGTTGAACTTAGATAAGCTGACATTCCATTTGTAGCTTATGTTGACCGAGCTTGGCAAATATACTCCAAAAGTGGAGTGGCACGTCACCACGAGGTCAGTGACACGACTGAGGTGGTGATAAGGCACAATAAATTGTAATCTGCGGTTATTAGGCAGGCCTGCTTCCGATCGGCGCCAGCGACGCGGCTATTATCGAGCGATTAGATACAACTGGTAATAGCGATAATTGTACTGCAAATATACTTTTTAACGAATAAGTCGAAAGTGCCAATATTGATTAAATGGAAAAGATAAATATATATTTCTAAACTCAATCACATTTCCTCAAGGAATTTACTTAATTCATAACTTCTATTTCTTATAATAAGCTTTTACTTTGTTAAAGTAAAAGCTTATGTTTTAGACAATAATTCAAATTCACATAGCTCGGGGCCTCGCTGTAACATAAATAATCTTATGCTACACTCGGTCGGATCTAGCAGTACCAATGACAATACCACAAAGTTCTTTGAAGGCAGAAACAAATATTGTTGCGTTCAGCGCGCTCCACATTCAGACCGCGGAAGCCATTCACGAATGTTTTCACATCCGACATTTTTTTTAATCTTATAGTTGAAATATACGAGCATGCAGCCCACCTGATGGTAAGTGCCCAATGCCGCCCATGGACATCTGAAATCAACCCCAGATATGATCATATTTCTATCTGAGGTTGGCTACAAATACGTTGCTACCACACCCTGAAAACCAGAACACAGCAGCGCTTAACACTGTTGTTATAAGGCAGAAATAGTTGTGGCGGTGGTGCCGCCGGAGTCGTACTAAAGGGTTCTACTACTTTCTGGACGGAATGCGGAATCTGGACAGAATATAAGGAAATAATACATCAAATATAGAAGGGAATAAAAATATACAAATCAAATTATAATGTCTCGCGCAGTTAATTAGACTAGCTGTCACATCTCTCAGGCCGGAGCGTTGAAATTATGGTTTCATAATTTAAAGTCAAACATTAGTAAAAGGTTTTATAAATAGCTGCGGCAGTTAATTAAAACTATAAAATATTTTTATGTAGTCTGAATTGACTATTTATGTCATGCCTGAAATAACTTTCTTTCAATATTGCTCCACTTATAAAATCTAACCTATTCCATAAGCATTACGAATAAGGAGTTTAAATAAAATTATAATAGCAAGCACTAATTAGTATTACTGAACTCGTTACTTAAAATATATTTCGGTATTTTTTCACAAAGTGAACAGAATATCTTAAAATAAAAACTTAGCGACCTCTGTAACATGTTCATTCCTTAAAGCGCTTACATCAGCACACTCCGGAACAGTGCTCGTAGTTCGTATTAAGCCGAAGTATCTGCATGCCCGGAGATGGGCTCCTCGCTGACCTCGTTACGAGATGAAACGTTCATTATGAGATACTGCAGCGGACTGCAATCTCCTGCAGCTGATGGAGTCGCCTACGTTTGTGTATCTAGCGGCTCGGACCTCATCTTGCCTCGCCTCGGACGATTCTCTCACTTCGAATCGGAGATGTTATGGATATCCGTAACCATACCCGAAAGTATCGGATATCCGAAATAAAAATCTATCCGTAATCGTAACCGAATCCGAAATAAACATTTCTGATAGGGGTGGAGTTCAAATATAACACAAAATTAATGGACTTCACCCGGCAGTGCCAACACAATAACTGTGCAGGTTTCTTAATTGCAATTAAATTAAATAATTACTTCGTTGTACTTTATTTTCCTTACACTATTCCTTAACAATCATATATCTGTAACCGAAACCATCGGATAATCCGAAATAATTTCATATACGTAACCGTATCTGAAATCGGTATATATTTTTTTCCATATCCGTATCCATATCCAGATCCGAGATTTCATATCAATAACATCCCTACTTCGAATGTAAAAGTGTATCGCATTTTTATATTATATAAGTAGAACGAGATTGCAGTCTATCTGATGGTAGGCGACCACTGGTACTCTTGGACGTCTGTAATCAATACCAGACAGGATTAGAGTCTTACCTGAGGTCGACCAGAAATACATTATTACCCCTGAGTAGGTATCTACGAAGATTGTCCCTGTAGTGCCGGGATTAGGAGAGGGCTACGGTATCCCCTGCCTCTCGTAAGAGGCGACTAAAAGGATGCTTTCGGGGTTGCGGACGGCTGGAGTTCCGCGTAGAGCCCGATGGAGCAACGAGCTCAGAGAACTCCGGTTGTGTTCCTATGGAGATCCCGGAGGCCTTTTCGCAGTGCTGAGGACGGCCATCGGGGGAGCGGTTTTAGTGCGGTAAAAATCACACATAACCCAGCGTAGCGACGCTGGGTTATGTTGGGACGACGGGTACCTTTTGAAGGTTTCCCCCTCGTAAATTAAAAAAGGTACCTACGAAGATAGAACATCTCGTATATGTGTTACCGTTAACACACCGTTCAAACCATAACGCAGGTGGTCTTAACATTGGTGTTATCAGGCCTAAACAGGTCCGTTGCTATTGAAGTGGAACTACGAAAGGTTGTACCTTCAACCGCGTATCTCTCAACCACCTCGGACGTCGCCTCGGATCGTGCTCGCGCTACATTTCATATCGCATTAAGGAGGTGCGGGTGCGCTATCATATCGATGTTTATAAATGTAATGGCCGCCGGTATACGGAGCGATTACAGGACAGAGTAAATAGTGCACCCGCTTTATCGCCGATAGGTTAGGCGTCAGCTTTGTAGAAGTATATTTAAGCATTAATCCGTATTAATATATTTCTTGGGATCAAATTTTAATACGAGGTGCTCTGTAATCGATTCTGATCAAATCCGTCATATCCTTTTACCTTAAATTCATGACTAATTTTGAAAGTAAATATTATAGTGTGACTGAATACGAAGACATGTAGACATGTACTACTAACGCGCACGAGACCAGCATAATCAACATTGAGATTAAATTGGAAATTGTTATTACAATCATCGGCAAACTATTACAGTCAGACTTTCTTTCTCGTTTCTATTAACAATCAAGATTTGTAATAGAAAATGACGTTATTAAACTAAGTTTAACTGTATTGCTAGGTTCTTAGGCAACACTCAACAGCGCCTATCATTCATTCACAACCATAAATTGTTTGTTTTAAATGTTACTCATCAAAATAAGAAGGATTATAGGAATGTAGTTTATATAACGGTTCACCGACAGTTAAATGAACTAATCGAATAGCCGTTTAATCAATCTGTGTCAAGTGTCAAACAACGACAGCGGGCGATATGTCCACAAGGAATCTACATAACCCTATTAATACCACCAAACTATTAGAAGATAAGCCAAAGTAAGCCGTAGGATCGAGTAATCGCTGGATCGTAAACAAGTGGCAGAACAAAGCGCCCTGTTGCTTCTGTCAATACACTCCGCTCGAGACACCTCGATGAATATTTGAGACCACTTTAGTAGATCTCAAACAAATACCTGCATAGCAAATAAATTTGACAGCGGATACACCGGAAGTTAAGCATATGCATTGTGCCCGGACATCCTTCATATTATATTTTACTCCTATTTTATATAAGCGCCGATGAGACGTTCTCAAGGTTTTATATACAAACAAAAGATTCCAAGGATTAAGTACCTACTGTTTTTCAGTAAGATTATGTGTGAGAATTGGCAAGAATGTTGTCCATTATAAACTTGCTTAAAACAACCTTAAGTGAGCCAGAAGGCCAGACACCAAATACCGAACCTAGATCCATTGAGGGCTAGGTTAGCATACCTCATGTTCAAATGACTATTGTACGTTCTGTATATCCTGAAAAAAAAATCAAATCAAAAATATCATACATCTTGTTCCATAGCGTACAAACATACAGTTTATAAACTTAGTGTCCGTTGGTACAATTCCCTATTGTGAAAAATATAATTTGATGTAATGTTAACATGTCAAATGAGGTTCCATTAAAATGCTACTGAGTAGTGAGATTGAATATTCGGTATGCAAACGTTTAAGCGGAGCGGGTCGATAGCGAACAGAACATTACGATATCTGCGACACATTTCCCGAACACGTTAATCTCCCGCCAGTACCTAATGCTGGTGAACGCTGAACGCCAGGTTTTAATGTACATCTGGCGCCGGTGCCAAGACCTCTCCATCCATTACTTCTATATTACTTGCTATCACTGTAATGATAAATTCTCCTCGAACAGTTATTGGTGTCGGCGTATTGGTGAATTAATATATGAGGTTACGCTCGATTTGTCTGATACGGCCGTTTTATTAGATAGTGCAAATTGATTCCTTCTTAATACTTAATCTGAAATATGAACGAGATATATAGAAGCCGTTTAAATGAATATAGGAGTACCAATTTAAAAAGACGAGTAAGAATAGTTGTGGTAATTTATGTCGGTATGGTTGCAATGCTACATGTTCTGGAACCGAATAAACTAAATGTTTCGTTAATATACTTGGCAAACTGTGATGGTTGCAAACGTTACGTCTCTATGCAATAATTGATGTTATTGCAGAGTGATTGTGACTTATTCAAGAGAAGTTCGTAGCGTGGCTCCTGGCTGAATTAATCGATTCTCCCGAGAATTACTTTGTTCCGCTTCAATACAGTTACATCTAACGCTTTCTACACTGTACCGTGGAAACACACAAAGACGAATACACAAACACCCAGACCCAGAACAGAAATCTAGATTCATCATTCAGATATCTGTCTAGCCGGAGATCGAACCCGGAACCCATTGCGTGACCGGTATGGTAACCGGTCCGACACGCGGGTCGTCAAATTCTATTCGCCGCAGCTAAATATGTATATAGCTGCCTGTAATCACATTAACAGAATAATTTGTAACTTGATCTCAAAATTGTCGGGTTGCAATAAATTAATCACTGACATTTGACAGCAACATCTGAGATGAGATATGAAAGATTCACGTCTTTATAAAATAATCATACTTATGTAGGTGCTCACTCACTGACAACTATAAAGGGTGTGAACACATTTGAAACTTAAGCAAAATCAATAGGAAAAAATGGAGGAGTAACATAAGTACAAGTCAGCGACGACTGGACGCGCTCGCTAGTCACTGAAATCGTCAGGATTTTATGCGCCGTTGAACATACTTTGTAGAGGTCGCGGTAAACTACGTTTGAATCTATCGGAAAGTTTTTAATACATCGCAAAGTACTTAAAATAAGCGTTCTCGCAATTCTTTTAAAACCATCGTTGGATTGGCAATAAAAGCCGAGTAGCGGTACGGTTAAGCGTGGAAGGTGGGATGCGTGTAGAGAGGGTGGCCGGCGATTCTGCTGACTGAAGACTTACAAGAAACACGAAAGGGATTGATTCCGGGCGAGCGCACCGCGACAGCTTGTTTCAATTTACGATAGTGTTTCGGGGAAATTTTTAGGCGAACCGGCAATTACGTGCACCCGTATAAGTTTAATTAAACCCATAGACGTTCCCTTTTTACCTCATATTAAAGAGTGATTTTGCTTTCGGTGGGAATCATAATTATTTTTCTGACAAAGAAGAGAATGAATATCAATATGTAGGTAGTTAATAATAAAATTATGAAATAAGACACTTTAAAATGCTTATAAGATGCATTCAAAAATACAACGCAAGGAGTTGGTATATATCAATGTAATGCTCAAAAGAAGCATTGAATTGAATTTTTCTATTACTGATTAGTTGTACGGGCCATTTCTAAGACGATAATATCACTATATATGTGTATGTATATAAGCGTAAAAATATACAGGGCAAAAATGAAATGATTCTGACATTAAAGCTAAAAAGGGATTTTCAGCAGTGCTTTGTAGAATAGTTGGGTAGTTTTTGATTCGTCACCACTTTGCAGGATATTCGGACATAGGCAAGAAGAACAAGCACAGTCGCCGACCCATTTCCGTCTCCATGATGAATTATTATATTATTCGTCTTAGTATACGTAAGCAGGACAATATACCAAAAAATCACACAAAAAGTACACAAATTTCGAAGAATATCATGAATGTTTAAATTCATCGTTCAGATTTCAAATTTGATAGTTGTAGATTGTATTTGTATTTTTATAATTATTTCAAGTAGAAACGCTTATATAGGTAAATATTTGTATTTACCTACTTTAAAGGGTAGTACACATAAATTGTACAGCAGTATAATAGCATATTTGAGTATTTTTTTCGGCATGAAATAAGTGCATAAAATCCAAATATATAATATTAAAGGGGCGATCTTTAGAAAATCGTTGCTTATTTTCGCTTGAAGTTGTATCAAAACAGGATAGAAATAGTTACGCACGATATGCGACGCGTCCCGTCATATTTATTTACAAGGTTTACTTAGAACTTGACGCTCACGTAACCGACAAGAGACGTTGCCGCGTTATTAATATACGAACATCCATAACCTTAATATTTGATGATCCATAACCTTAATAATCTACTGAGCCGCTGCGCCGCGATTCACGCGTTCTTGTTCAAATTGAGAATATTTTCAATCCTTATATTGAATATCAGATAGGCTTAAGATTTACTCATTAAGAGTTATCATACTCACGGCTTTATGACCTGGATTCATGCACTGTAATAATGATAGTAATTTGCTAATCTGATGGAGATAGTAGTTTGTGAAAATACATACAACAGTTACAAATCTGTGGTCAAATCATAAGCACGAAGTACTCAATGGATCACTCACATCGGTTCTCAGTGAATAAGGATCCGAGGGGTAAGGACCCAAAGGATAAAATCGGTTTTATATTACTCAGCCGTCTGTCCGTCTGTATTATATTAATACTGTAGCAATATTCGTGCATGAGTTATAAAAACTAATTCGCAAATTATGGATTTGATTATATACGGTACCTAGACTAAAGTTATAGCTTAAAACGTAAATGGTCTAATATACTCAATTAAGATAATGTTGCAAGGTGAATAATGCAATGTAATTTTATGTTTTTTCTTATAAATTACCTATGTTATAATAATGAAATTAATATTTTTTCACATATTAAATTGGTACAGAATTGATTGCAGTTACGTTAAATTTCCTTGTATTGCAATGAATATAACTGTGTTAATTAAATATGTATTTAAGCCTAGAGTCTAAGCCACCATCGGGCACTTATCACAAAAATAATAATTACAGATTAGCTTTACTATAACACCTTTTGTTTGATCTGTGCACGTGTTCCACTGTTGTTATTTCATTATGATTCACTTCGAAGGCCGAATGTGTGTGTTGCGACACTGCGCAACATGTATTGTAATCACACAATACATGTGTCTGTAGAGAACATGCAGATTATGTAGAGCACGCATAGAGTTTTAAAGCGATACCTTAATAGTTTTAATCCGACAATTTAGTGAGTTAAAATATTTCATCACAAATATTTTGACTCTCTAAACTTTGATTTGTTTCCGTAGCGCGGGCGCGGTATTGCGATTGCGATTTAAAACTAAATTAGAAGTAAGGATGATGTTGTCATGTATGAAAGTATGTCAATGTTGTACGAGAATTGCGAGTAAGCAATAAGTTACATACACTTATGCACAAGTGATATGCAGTTTGTACCATATTTACGCAAAAGTGGTGAGTTGTTAATTTTCGAAAGGCGATTTAAAGTAGGTACGTATGCAAATGTATAACGCCCCGACTGGAACTGTCTGAAATTATGAAATAAGACAAACTGCTGTAATGAGCCGCTTTAATAATATCGTCTGGCGGCGGCACGGGGCGTACGGGGCGCACGGGGAGTACCGGCGGCGATAGTCAACAACTTATTGTTAGATACTTGACAGAAACATAATTAAACTCCTTTTAAAGCGAGACTCGTTTCTTGACTCGCATCAAAACTTTGCATTTTCTTCAGCGCCCATTTTGTTGTAGGTACAGTTTATTGCGACAAAGTTCAACGTGAAAGACTTAGTCACCGGTGCGTGAGTCAAGTGTTTCGCGACTCTAATCCCGACATCAGTCAGCGCCCGGGAACGGATCTAATAACACTCGCAGCGCGCCACCACACGCCACCCTCGGAAGTAAATTAAAAACAGATCTGAGGTGGCACAACTGCATGTCTAATTTTATTACCAATCATGATTGTCGTCGCACGACACGCGACACGACACACGTGCAGCGGAGTCGCCGCGTTGACGACGTAATTATAGATGTTGTGCGTCGTTAATAAGTGCATCGGACGGAGACGAGCGCGGGCGCGGGCAATCGCCGCGGCCAAAATAACTTCCAGCCGACGCGGTGCTCGAGCAAGGGTTTATGTGTATATGTTATACGGCCGATGATACACATGATGTCGTGTTGATAATAAAAGCCCCTTATGAAGCGTCTATTAAGACTGGCCATTTGCATACCTCTGGGATTTATGGGGCGGATTGACCGGCGCCGCGCGTTCATTTCATTATTCGTAGCCGTGCTCGGCGGTGAGCGCCGCAGCAAAAAACGAATTACGCGTGTCGGAGTGCAACGGGTAGCTAACACACTCGACCGGCTCAATTGCGTCAATTTCTGGACTCGAGTAGTGAAGGATTGCAGTCGTGCCGTGAAAAGAATTTTCATTACGGCGCGCCGTGGGACGCCGGAAACGTTGATTTGACCGGGACAAAAAAACGAGAGAATAAAATGTGATATTACGTCGCGCTAAAACGATAATATCGTTCAATCAACAAAATGTTTTCGCGTCGTCACAACGCGTCCCCCGAGCGCCGTTCGGCGATGCGACATTGTTGGCGTTAGTTATTAGTGAGGCTGTTTAGCCGAATAATCAAATAACTTATGCGTTGAACGACGAAGTCTAATGTTCCGACCGGCGTGACAACTTTTAGTAGATATCTACTTTTTACTAGATTTTGACGGGTGAAATAAAAAAGTTAATAGGCAAAAATTCCTCACTTCCATACATTGTAGTAGATTTTGATATGGGTTAACAACCTAATTAACAAAAACATAGAGATAACGATTTTTTTATTGGTTTTTAGTAGATTTGATGTATATTTAAGTAGAATCTCGATTGTAAGCGAATTCAAAATTTAATGATATGGGATGTAGGTATTATTTTTAAATTAGCATTTTAAGCTGATTTTAAGTGTCTGTAAGAATCTGTTGTCAATGTCGACAACAGTATTGTAGAACTGCCTTAAGGCGATATGCGCGGACGCGGTGTTGCGGTAGATGATTTAACAAGCATTGCCAATCAGTTCTCTAAAATACCTATTTTAATATATACTAATATTTAC
>DWNY01002589.1:0-10872 GCA_018250635.1 Telegonus apastus | reverse complement strand
GACTCATACGTTACACTATAGTTGTAAGTAGTGTTGTAGTCGTTAGAATGAGGTGATGATTTCCTCATATAAAATGTATGGGCGTCGATCTTTTTTTTATACCTTATATAGTTATAAAATATACTGTAATAACCTATCATATCATTATATAAATGATATTCACAGTAGCTTGAACTGGACACTCGGCTTTATCCCGAAAGGGTTGCTGGTCGGTGTATAACCGTTCACACATGCACACAGTCGCAGCGCGCGTGTGCATGTGTGCCGTTAACCCTACGACGTGGAACCAGTTTGTTGGCTTGTGGTGCAAGTTAAAGGCTAAAGAGTCTAAGATTCAAAACTGTTAGTTTTGGTAGTATTGAAAAATAGTTTTAAATGGCGTTGGCCCAAACATAAAAAAGTAATAACAGTAAAAGTAATTGGAAATGTATGTCCTTTGTTTTTTTATTAATTAAAAAGTTCAAAGTGAAACTTAATACATTTTTCGTTTTGAGTTATTGATTGTATAAAAATAATATACATCTAGGGAATATAAGTATTCATTAATAGGTACCTCGTAGTACCTACCATGGTTATGTGCACTACATTAAGTCTGCCAAAGTAATAAAATTATTGATAATCAATAAAACGTACCTCAACATTATCTTGACTTAAATGTAACATTGATCTGAATTTATTTTGTAGATATATTTGTAATCTCTCGCTTAAGAAATATCTAAAAATCTGTCTAAAACTTGTAAAATGATTATAAAATACATTAACAACACCGTTTTTAAAAAATGTATACATATCTTGGCTAAGTTTAATTTTATAGCGATTTAATCAAAAAAAATCCCGCTAGCTCTTATACCTTATACCAACGGCAACTGAGGTGGGGAGTGTTCTTGCGAAGGCGTGAAGCGAGCGCGACACGTTTTGTTGAAGAACAGAACAGAACAACTAAACTTACAGCGCTAGGAATGTCGCGTATTGTGCTATGAATGCGGCCCGATGATACCTCCTCCGTGAACACGGCTCTACACGGAAATGTAATGCCGTGTATTGTATGTAATACCATTTTTTGGTAAATTAGCCCTTTGATTGTGTACTTACTCAAATGATATAATTGATTAAAACTTATTTTTTTTTGCGGTTGTATCGTAGCATCAATTAAATACAATTCAAATACTACTACATTATATCCAATAACAAAATGGTACTGATGCATATTAATATTGGTGAACTGATACAATAAGTTAAATATACATAATGTCTAGTTAATATATAGCAGTTATGTTTACGTGGTATCATCTTTATCCCTTTCCCTATTGATAAAAATGTTAACCTCCTCTTCTTAGGCTAAAGGCACTTCTCTTTGTTACTTGCCAAAACTTATTTCAGTGTCTTATATCCCAAATGGTATCATCTTATGCTAAATGAAATATTTTTCTGTATACGCAGTGTACAAATTCGTCCATAACACATATTTTCTTATCATCCTTTAATAGTTTAAAATGTTTCACCCGCTACCGCGTATGACTTGCACCACCATAATCGCAGTCGACGATGGCTGGGAGGTGTGAACCGAGTGCCACTGCACTCCGCGCGGAATATTATTTGCATTTTTATTTGTCGGCGTTGACAAATGTATTTCTTTGTTGTATTGTTCGTCGGTTAATGAGGAACGCTCGGTGGTGACGGCCCAAGTTTTGTCGATCACGGATAGGAAATAGTTTGAGATTAGGTACATTTTCTTATTATAGATCATTTGCTTTGTTTTAGTGATTTGCTTTAGTTCTTTAGATTGAAGCATTGGAAACAAGACATGTTTATACTTCTAAATAAGAAGTACTTATAATTATTTCGTTTTAATAAGGTTATATATATCGCATTTTTTCGGCGTCAATCGTCACAGAAAATAAAAAACGGCTAGACATACATCAAAACAAAAAATATACACAACAAATTGATAACCTCTTCTTTCCTTTGCGAAGTCATTTAAAAAGCCAAACAACTGAGCGATCGAGCTTCGCTCGGATGATATGTTGTCATGAGCTAATAGTACAAAGCAACGCCATCTATTGTTGAATAACTTACATTGTAGACAATGATTTAATATCAGCACTTTTTTACTCAGTAACAGATGTCCTTACATAAAATAATCATTTTTTCACGTGAAAGCGGACCAACACGGAGATAAACTAGGTGAATTTAAACAGAAGGTTAATCAACAAATAAGGTACTATTTACGAAAAATCCTGAAAATCGTAAAGGCTGTTTCAAAGAAATCAAGTACATACAAATATGTATAATTGTTTGTTTAAGGTAGGTAGGATAAAGTATCTTCTCTTATTAATGTTATTCTGTATTTATTTTATTTTGTAATAAATAACATTAATTCATAACTTTAGCTTACGAGTGAAAGCTTATGTATTTAAAAATTAATACGCAAACATTTATCCTACATGTTAGTAATACTTTGTTACTAACATTACTTTAGAATATTTCGTTAAAAGTATTCGATTGCATGTTATAATGTTAGAATACCTAATTCCAATTTCATCCCAACATAATATTACAAAGCTAATTACGAATAGTAAATCAGAAAGGAGAGATTTACATTGTTACATGACGTCATGACGTGGAAACGACAGCCATATTTAATTCAAAGAGAAGTTTTATGTAAGTGTAATTGCCCGATCACTTGCCGGATAATATTGACTGTCGATAATCATTACAGCCCTCGGGGAATCGATCGCTTAGTACCGCTCTCTCTGAAAATATGTTACAATGGACGTTTAATATGAAACGCTGTCGCCCGTGACTATTTCTGTATGCTGAATACTTACAATATAGTGTTACAATAATGTTTAAGAGATATTGGTGCAATAAAAATAACTTTTAGAATACCTTGAATGGATATTAAAAAAAATGAACTTATGTTTTTTATTGTAAAACTGTCTTTATCTTTATGATATAATACCTGTAACTTTTCGATTAATTAGATTGTAATTGTTATCATAATCATCTTACAGTCACAAAACTTGTATTTGTAATGTCTAAGATAATTTAAATCTGAGCTTGAAGTGTAACCTTCAGTGGGTATCAGGTATAATATGGACTATACTTCTATACTCATCACATTTATTATACCCCACATTCGAAGACATAATTAAATGATACCATTTTTCACTCTTAAGTTTGCATAAAAGATGTTTAATTTCAGGCCATCTCAAGTTGATCTGAGGGATCTGTGCACAGAACTTACGACGGTGGGAATTTTGTCAGATATCTGGTTATACATATAATAATTGAGTAATACAAATCGCTACCGCTCACGTCTTGCACCGGTGAGGTCGTGGGGAGTGCTTCGAAGGTGTGAAGCGAGTACGCGCGGACATATTAGAAGCGTTGTTTCAAACCACTCCCACGATGAGAGTAGGGTTGCTGGTCTTGGCGGGACTATTGAAGGTTATGAAGGCAATAATATGGGGAATGACTTTTGAGGATTGTTAAGGAAATGTTAGTTGTACGAAACGTAGCGTTTTGTGTTTGCTTGCAGCGGTTCGGAAGACATTGTCGTAGTCTAAAGAATAGATACCCGTTTTGGATTTCGGTTTGATGTGTGGTAGAGCTCAATTCCTAGTTGTCGTTGCCTTCACAATTTTGCGTTTCAAACCTGAACATGATATATGAACCTTATCATTTACGATTTATTGATTTTTTTCTTTTATCTATATGAAAATTAAATTTGGTTTTCTCATAAGGACTTAGATCTCTTTTAATTTATCATTCTCTTATATATGGAGGTGGAGGTATAAAGCTCCACTACTAATGACGAATAGGTAAATAGATGGATTGGTATACTAACAAAAACCAGATAAGAATTAAGTAGGTAGGTAGGAAGTTATGGTGTTTAGTTGTGGTGGCATTAAAATAATAGGACATCTTAATCTAAACATTGTTTTAGAAAAAAGTTAAGAAAAACTCAACAACTTTTCAATCCTTCCATTATGAGATGAGAGACTAGAACATCATTAAGTTTGAGATATTTCCACAGATACTTTGCGCGATATTTTTACAAGGAATTCTTTGTATCTTTTCTTTATTACGTCTAAAAGATGTCTAGTAAAAAAAAGGCGTTAACAATGTTTTCTCCTTGCGAAAGTGTATAACATCTGAGCCTACACAGATCACAGCACGATTGAGACGTACGAAAACACACGTGAAAGCCGTATTAGACAGGATACGGGTAATTTTTCAGCGGCTCGGTTGCGGCCCTGGCGGGAGGGGGCGCGCTCCGACACCTCCGTACAAAGCGCTGCCTGCTAATAGCTAGTTTCGCACCACTAGTGTGCCGCCCGGCGACGTCTGCGTATGTTTTGTTAGGTGCCGTACAAAAATGTGGTTTTGAGGTGTTGGTGAAGCGTTTGGACGGATAGGTATCTTTTATGTAGAGAGAGAGGCAAATGTCATGTCTGTTTTCATTATGTGGTCAGTGCATAATATCAGCAGACAAAAATCCTTTACAATGAGATGATAGAAACTTAGGTATCATTAGTCTATAGAATTGAAATATTTCATTATTTACTTACTCCAGATATAGATCTGGAACTAGATGTCGCGATACTCTAAAATCATTGCAGACAGTTCTACAAGCTAATGTAAATAGAATGTACAAGCGTACGTACAAGTCGAGGTACGTACCTGTACAGATATTTAGACCTATAGTTAAAATGCTTCAGTGATTATGTAATGCTACATTTTAAAAGCTGAGGCTTCAACAGATTCGAATGACTTGTTTTTTTACTCTACACATATCATCCTTAATGATAATTAAGAATAGAGCCGTTTAGTTTACTTTAAGAATCTGTAAATTTGGTATTTATAAACACTTATACGACTTTACAGTCAAACTGCATGTAAGTCGGAATATATTGGATGGCGGCTTCAAAAGTAATTTCCGTGCCAGTGGTTCGTAGTTTTAAATTGGCGTTCTTACTCCCAAATCCCCTGTACTCGGGGAAATTATAATAAAAATCTATTCAACCACTCATCGAACGCGCCTCTCGGGGAATTCAGTCATGTAAGTCATGTAAAGGACAAAGGGAATCGGTTCGTTAATCCCGTTTTTGTAATTCCTTTGCCGATACAAACAGACCGACTTAATTTCCGTCTAGTTGTCGGCACCCAGCACTTTTGTAGACCCAACACTAAATTACGGCCTAAGTGCGTCGCATTAAGGCTCAAATTCATTTACGGTTACACCTCGACTCCCTCGCCTCTAATTAGCCTGAAAACGAAACTATCTCGTCGATCTTCGAATGTAAACTTTATTTCCTGGATTTTAGATTTAATTTCGGTCGGTGTGGAACTAACAATAATAGAGGACACTCGACCTCTCGGTGTCGCGAGATTTCCCGCGGATTTTACTTTTTTCTTTAAGTACCACTGTGGGTACTTTGTGCCTGTGTTGTGAGTATAAACATGAGGTTCAGTCTGTCAATTTTTAGATGGAATACGGAAAAAGTCTTAATGAAATCACTCCTAAGGTGCACAGAAAACTTCTCCTGAACTGAGCTTAGGTAAAATCGTCAGTCATTATTTTGTTAAAACAAGTTTTCTTCAGATAATGTTTTGGGGTTCCATAAAATAAAGAGTGGTTGATTGAGGTCACGATACCACAAGATAACTCGTGTCGTCTAAGTGACGTCCAAACGTGAAGCATTGATTAAAAAAGGTTCCAAAAATGTAAACAAAGTATACAAATCAGGTCCGTGGAGACCGAAGACATGTGTCAAAAGCTGAAGGCACAGATTTATACACATAGAGCTTAGTGCTTATGACGACGTCATTAAATGATGTAGAAACTACAATTTCATTTTTACTCTGTCTTGGAAAATATAGGGAAGGAAGTGATATTTTTGATCGTAATTCATTTTTAGATATATTTTATTATAAGACTTATTTGTATTAACAACATAGGAAACAGTAGATAATTGAAATTTTAACATTAATAAAGTTACTGCATTTCAATTTTCTTACAACTGTAGGCAATCACATCGTGCATATAATATACAGTTGTAAAATAGACAACTAACTTTGTTTGAAGCCAATAAATAAAATTGTAAAATATGGAAAATTTAACTTACCAAAAAGATAAAAAACAATTAAATTCACTACAATACAAAATTATTAGTATTGATGCCTAATTGTTGATTTAGTACTATAAAGTTATTTAGTACAATTTTAGGAGTTAATAAATTTATGATTTTAATAAGTCATAAACCCGTCACTTCGATTTCAAGAGTTTAAATTATAAGCAAGTACTTAATTATGGAATTAATATAATTACTTATGTTCTTTTTACATATAAAGTAATGCGAGTCGAATGAGATTGAATAAAAACTTTATTTACTCTCGTATTAAGAAGTTTGTACAAAAACATCCCTTATCCTAAAGTCAAGGCGTTGACGACAGACTGAAAAACAGAGCCTTCCCGGATACTTTGTGACGGAAGACTTTGATGACGCCCGGGTTCCTTCAGCGAGTATTTGTACGATTTTGAAAGTATTTTGATAATGAGGGCGCGAATTAAGGGACATTTTAATTAACAGATGTAACAATGACTCCCGAGTAATTACCTGCCCCGGGTGAGGGATGCTTAGCCTGAGTGCGACGATTTAACCCTCAAATTCTAAGCGTATTAGAAAGGGGGTTCAAAATTTCAATTGGACCTTTGAGTACAGAAATTATCGCATATTTAGACGGCATTGCTTTAATCTTACTCATATTTTAATTGAGTCGAGCCTCATTAGACATCAGCGACAACTCTAATAAAAGTCAAGTTTTGGCAAACATCTTGGTGATTTCGAGTAGACTTGTTATCTGTCTCTCTCTATCCCGCGGGATTGCGCCGCAGTCCATCCCTGTCGGGGGTGGGAGCGAAGAGCAGCCGATTATGATAATTCTCCCCCGGGCTGAATATAAATTGGGCGCTTATTTACAATGAGTTATTTAATGCGAACGCTGCATGATCTTATTATGGAAATTTTATTAACGTTTATGGAGTACGATGTAGTTATTCCAGCGCTTAATGGCCTTTTACATATCTAGTTAAGCTATGAATTATTTAATAATGAGGGGATCTCCGTACATGTAATGCGCCGGTTCCAATTTATTGGTTTTGGAAAAAGTCGCTCTAGTTTCCGAATGAAATTGGGTCGGGTATTAATTTATACGTTTCTCCTTTGTTCATTTATCTGTTTTATCTTTTTGTTTTATTTTTCTGTAAGTTGGTAATACCTTACATACATTAAATATATGTATGATGCCTTCTTATACATCTTTCATAAATGTTCAATAAACACATATTAATAAGTCCTAATTATTTCATTGCCGAAAATATTGCCCTGTTGTTGTTTATAGTAAACAAATTAAATCATATAATTACCTGATAAAATCTGTTATTTATTTCACCATACTTCATTAGTAAAAGCAAAATGACATGTGTTTCGACTCCACGCCACCGTTGTTCTAATTCCGTGCCACTAATACACGGCCCAGTTATACATAAACATCGCTCCTAAACACTTATTTTCGCAACGTTGAAACGGGCCCCGAAAAATCCATACCTCACCCCGAACCCGCGCCACCCTCGCTTTTGGACTTTTTAGCCCAAGATGGCTTAATTTTCTTCAACGTTATTCTGTTTCTTAAAAACTCCATTAGGAGGGTCGGCGGAGGGTACCGTGTTTCGGGTCGGACATGTGGATAATACGTACCGAGCATGTTTTGGAGGCATTCCATTTTTTATAGGGTTATTTTTTATAGTTTTGTGTATTAGGTTTTTTTAATGTTTATTTTGTATATTACTTACTTCTTAGTTAACAAAGATAAAAAATATGTAGATGTAAAAAAAACACTGAGTTTTTTTAGTTTATTTTCTCAGTTAGCGGTAACTAAAATTTGGTAGGAGCACGCAAAAATTGTAAGCATCAAATAGGTATGCAAAATAAATAATTTAAAAAAACGGCGAATCGTGAGTATTCAACCCTACTTGCTTAAGATTTTTATACGTGTAAAATAAAATTAAAGGTTAATAAGTTTATCAGTGGAAAATAGATAGACAGTTTTTTTAACTTTGGTTTCGGATATAAGATCTAAATAACAACATTCGATCTGAGTTTCATATAATTTCATACATATATGTCGAAATCTATAGAGAAGCTTTAGTCAGTAGGTCCCGTATGGTCCACACGAGGGGGACACATCCGCCTCTCGAGAGCTTATGTTCCGAGAGCTTAATTACGAGCTTGAGTTGGCTGTTTTGTGTTTTGGGTAGCGAGACTCGCCGAAATGTATGGCTGCTCTCACATTTTGGCGTTTGTTACGCTTTCAATGCGTTTTTATTTTTTAGTTTGTGCCTAAAATGTTTAGTAAAGACTTTAATATCAATTCACAGTCTTTGTATGAAACAAATCAACAACCACAACAACAAACGAATTTGGGAAATGTTAAAATACGAATTTACCGTCTGTTACCTTCACGAATGTCACTTATAATTTTGTATATTTACTTTATGACGAGTCAATTTATAACATTATAAAAACCATCAAAAACTTTTTTTTTGTTTTGTTTTTTTTTCTTTTTTGTTTAAAAAAAAAACAGGAAAGGAGGACTAAATCCAGTGCAGCAAAATAACTAGCTTAAAGATATTTTAGTTTTAAATTATCATAATGACCTAACTTCAAAAAATGCCATTTAGTCACCCATTGCGAATACATGATCTGAATATAGAAACTCAAAATTTCAGCTACAAATAAAACTGTTTTAAAAACGTCTAGAAGTTTTCTGTCTGTAAAGGTATTAAGGTAGGATCGTATAGATGTAACCCAATTTGGCGAGCCCACCTTCGTAAACTGATTTCCTCGAGCACAGAAATGGGCCGTCGTGGATCCGCACGCCGGCGGAAGGCCGCGGGCCGCGTCGCGCGCATTGTTAATTAACTTTGCGGCCCACTGCTTGACAATCGCTGCATTAACGGGTGTACTGAGTGTACTTTGGGAATAAAATATTTTGGCATTTTTAAGAATTTTGGCTCAAATTGAATAAAACGGTTTTCGTTGTTTAGCTTGAAAGGAAGCGGCAATTAAGGTTGTGCTAGTGATGCTCGTCTCATTTAATTCGTCTAATCTTAGTAAATAAATATGTTGTATTTAGGGAGATATAGAACTACATGAAGTACAGCCAAAAAGCATGCATAGGTGTCCATACAGATGTCCAATTTAAAAAAAAAAAAAATTTTAAATCGTCTTTAGTGCTCGTAAGTATATTTTAAATGTCTAAACATATGAGTGCAAAAAGTTTTATTACATAAGTAGGTATCTTAATATAGATACAAAGAAATCTTATAACAAATCTAATCTAATTTACGTACGTGATAAAAAAAATTGTTTTACAAGTAATAAAAAATCCAATTTAGCGCTCGGTGTACCACAACCTGCGGGAAATCGTTTCATTCCGTCTCCGTATGAAGTCGCATTTTCTTATTAAGTGCGAAACTGAGGCAATCCACCGTTTAATGAGCTTCCCGCGAGATACAAAAGTGCTTGCCGGCGCTTCCACTAATAGATTAATTGCACGCAATAAGGCTGGTAATTGCGGGCATTGTGCGCCGAGCCTCCGCGAATGCACGCCGTTTTGCTTTCGAAGGATTCAAATTTTTGGAAAATCTCCAAATTTTTTTTTGATTTTTTACACGTAATGTTTGGCTAATCTGGGTAGGACTGGCCAGTGTTGAATGTTATGGAAGGTATAAGATTTGAATTTGTAATGTATAGATATGAGAAATTTGTATGTAATATTTTTGAGCTTGTAATTCATGAAATATTATATTATGACATAGTAACTCTACATGTAGGTATATGTCTAAAAGTACTATGTATTTCCATGTAGCCTTACCTATACTTATATAAATACCTAAGTAACGACAGACAATATAACTTAATTACTATCCAATAAATTATTATTTACTTAGGGCAATATATTTCAACATAACCGTAACATAGCTAAGTACATGATATTTAGGCTTGAAGATAGCTTTTCATTTCCGACGTCATTTTGTTTTCTCTCCTGGAGCGGTTGCTTCCATTAATAAATTAATTGCACGTAATAAGGTGTTAATTCGGCGGGCATTGTATACGCGGCGCGACTCTCAATTGCTTGCATTTCGTTTCGTTAGTAGGATTAAAAAAATTGGAAGTTCTCCAAATAATTTATTCGACGTTGCCGTTTCAAAGAATATTTTGTTCGGTGATAACTGGTTTTTGGTGCTCTACTTCAGCAATAAAATGAAATAGGTGTGACTGTAGGTATATTAAATTTAATGTTTTATGTCTACTTAAATATTTAATACTAAGCAGCAATTATGGTGAAAATAATGTTAATTAATGACACGATCTACGACCATTTTAGGACTTTTTGTGTCGAGTGTTCACGAATAGATTTAAGTATAGGTTCAAAATAGAAAAAAAAATGACAGAACCGAACAAAAATATAAAATCTGTAAGTTGTAGTAGATGTAATAGGTATGTATCTTTTTCCAATATGTCAAAGGTGGTAGGACCAGTAGGGTCCGGGAAGGTACCGCCGCCACGCTGAGTAATGTAGCGTGTTCATGCATTTTTGTGGAAGAATCATGATGATGACTTGACTATATGCCATGAAGCCATGTTGGTTTTAAAGACTGCAAAGCACCTGTGACCGAATTGGTCATATACAATTACCACGTACTATAAGCTGAACCGCATATTCGCTCCTGTATCTATCTTATAAAAATTAATAAATTTAAAATTATAGTAAATTAATACTTAGTATATTTACCATTAGTAT
>DWNY01002588.1:0-10872 GCA_018250635.1 Telegonus apastus | reverse complement strand
TTCCTATGTAAATTCTTCCCCGGGAGACAGGCGTCACAGGAACGTATCCTATCGCGGCCCTGTGGCGTCTGTCAATCCTAAAGTAAATTCAATTATTGCAAAACATTTGTCAAGAGAATCAATAGTAAAATTTTTGAGAATATTGTCCCAAGAGAACCAATTAGTTTTAAGAAAAAAAAAAAAACATGTGATCAAGCCCCGATAAGATAAGAACTCAACCTGAGGTCTACCAGAGATGCATTGCTAGGCTGCATCTGATTACTAACTATTAACGCCTTTAAAATTTATGTCCCCCTTACCTTACCTCACCCTCCAACCAGTTCACAACAGCGCTTCACATTGCTATTATTAAGCAAAACAGGTGTGATGATCGTTCCTCCTAAGTCGAACTACAAAGGGTTCTACCACCATTAGTTTTCGTTTAAGGGGCGTTTGATGTGACTGTAAGTAGACTTTGGTAGCAAAATCAAGGTCTTCTTCGTAATGTATTAGTTAAAATAATTTGGTGACGTAACCAGTTCATTGATAAAAATTGGGTGGATGTCCGTGGTATTTTTTTTTTGACTTCACTGTTCATCAAAGAGGTTAAATATACACAGGGCTAGAGCTGAATACATCTGTTGTTCATCAAATATTTAGATTACGAAGGAACTAATAAATACATGAGCGACATTTCGGTCGTAAGTGACCGCAATGGTCGCACTGAACTGTCGCTCATTCCCATGTAACTCGAAGACAAGGCTCTTATCTAAGTGCATATATGTTCACGTACGATCACAAATGGTCACTTTACAGAGTTATTAATACACCAATACAAAAGCTCGATATGAGAATAAGAAATCAACCCTAGACATGAAGACACGACTGACCCAGAACGAGCTATCAAAATCAGGTTACTACGATCGATATTAACTGGCGAGGTTAACAGTTCACATCACTAATGCACGATATCGCACAATAAAACCTAAAAGATGAAATCTGTATATAAAATAAGAAGGTAACGCTGCCTCACTGTCTGTATGTTTAAAATTACTTGCCGCGGAAACAACGCGATTCAATTCTCGGAAATGCTATATTCATAGATATATTCATAGTACGACTCCTAACTTAACATTCAGGCTTTATTTCATCAAAATCGATCCACTCTAACAAAAGTTGTTACAATTTAAAATGGGAAGTAAATTTTCTTACGTCGAATTACGTACGTACGCGAATAGTTTTACCTTAGTGGACTAGGTGGCGTTATTGTGAAAACATCACTGACTCACAGGCGAATTTCTTAATACAAATGACAGAATAACGTTCGCCTGGTCAGCTAGTCAAATAATAAAGATGTATCAACCCTTTGTGGTTCGATTTCGACGGTACCACAGCCGCACCTGTTTCTGCCTAATAATAGCAGTGTTAAGCGCTGCTGTGTTCTGGTTTCACAGGTGTTACTAGGGAGACATAGGTACATTCAAGGCGTTCCAACTTAGTCCACGGGAAAAGCAACGCATCTACGGCCTTCTTCAAGTCGGGCCGTTCTTTGCCATTGGGCACTTGACCCGAGCCTCGCATCTGAGGGAGCAGCGTAGTCACTGCCAAATCTCTGGCAACGTGGCTCGACCGACTGTTAATGTTTTATGTTTAAAAAATGCGCCATAGTAGGAAGTTTTTTTAGATCTATCTATTCTAAAATAGTGTTTTCTCATATGGAACTCATTATCCTTATGTGCCCAGGGCCGCTAATAGGTAAAAGATGAACTTGCATCAAGTAAGACACTGATATTATCTGAAGTTCATTACAGATGTTCATGGGATTCAGTAGCATATTACCATCAGTTGTACTACGTGAATTTTGCTAAACACGATACGGCCCATCTCGGAATGTGTAGTGTTGAGATCTAAGTCCACAACTGATACTCAATACGGGTATCGACCACAAGAGTATTCGATACCCGTGACTTACTACCGTGGGATGTACTCAACAGACATTACATTTCGCTGTGACATTCTAAGAGAAAGTCAAACAATAGCGCCTATTAAGCTAGCTTAAGCAGACATAGGTTAAGTATTGGCCAAAACACGAGTTCTGTGTTTTAAATCCACATTCTACTAGCGATAACAATAGAGTTTTCAAGTACAATGTCTGGCATCACGTGGAAGGTTACATAAGTAAGGGCAGAGTCAAATTGTGTTCCATTTAGCGCGGGAACGCACGCGTGTTGGCGGGGAGCCAATGTTACGCACAGTATTTATCTAGTTATTATGAAGTAGTGCAAGGTTGGATCGACTCAGGTCAAAGGAGTTACATAATGTACAGCCATAGACAATTTTTCTTTTTTTGTTTGACGTGTGATTTGTGACATTGACGTTTCGTTACATCACAGAATAAAAAGGAACACTAGTGTATATAAACGTACAATAATAGTGTAATCGCGTTTTCCCGATTTATGAATATACGGATTTATGTTTATAATATTATGGCGAACTGTTAGTGAGAGCCAGTACCGCACTTACTCTTCCGACGATGCATGTTGGTGGTTCTTGGAATTCGCCATATTGTCATCCATATATAAAAAGAGAGATCGTAACGCACCTTTGAAGTAACCGATAAAGTATCCAACGCATCGTTAAGGACTCGTGAGCTTCACAGATGATCCTTTTGGTAACCGTGGTCCGTGGGAATACAGTGAAAGGCATCATTGCGGGTTAAATGAGAAAAAAGTTAGGCTAGTCGAGCGTTCATTCGCTTCGGAATTTTAGGCAGAATTATAAGATACCGCAAAGCAGTGTTATGATAGGTTTAATATTCAAAACCCAGACACATACATAAGAGTAGGTACATATAATGGAGTTACTCATCTATGATCGACTACTAACAGAAAAAATCCCTATTCCTTATAAAATTAAGTTTACAAGAGTAGAGTCAAATTGTGTTCCATTTAGCGCGGGAACGCACACACGTTGGCTGAATTGAACACAACTTGACTCTGTCTTTACTTATGTAACCTTATTTATTTATGGACTTGGTTTAGATGTCCGTGAACGGCACTGACTACATATGATATTTTTTCTTTTTAATTTATTACACGTTAAATGGTTCCTAGTAGAATATTACGAGTTTAATAGGTATTTCAATGTCTACTTAAATTATCAAAGCATTCCGGAGTGGCTTATCTATTTAGTTATATTTCTGATAAAGATATGATCCCAACGAGTGATATTTGAAATATTTTAGCCTTTGGTAACTTTGAATTTCAAATTAAATAGAAACTTACTAAGTTCTAGCAACGTTTCATTAAGTTCAAAAATACATATACTATGCAATACGTTGCTAACCCTTCTTATATTCACGAGGGGGAACCTTCAAATGGTACCCGTCGTTATGGGAGGACCGCCGGGTTATGTGGGATTTGTACCGCACCAAAACCCCCTCCAGTGGCCGTCGTCAGCACTGCGAAGAGGCCTCCGGGATCTCCATAGAAACACAACCGACGTCCTCTGAGCGAGTTGTCCCATCGGGCTTCACCCTGGCGAGCATTTTGTTCGCTGCACCGTCTGGCGTACGACGACATGCCACCACACATATCGCCGTCCCTCCCCAGAGTCGCTGGATGGACGGTTCGAGCTCCCAGTTTTTGGTCGCCTCTTACGACAGGATACCAGACGATACCATAGCCCTCTTCTTGTCCCGGCACTACAGGGACGACGTCGCTAACCCTGAGGACTAAGTTGGAACCTTACACACTTCAAAGCAGAACACAACGGCGTTACACCTCTACATAAGCTGTGTAAGTGTTGCTGTAGTGCCTCCGGAGTTAAGAGGCAAAGGGTTCTACTACCTTAAACAAAACGTATTAGTTCTTATCCTTCTAATGATTAAGAAGAGGTCACATTTGTTTTTGTGGTAGACAATTATACCTAATAACTTGTGAACCCATCACACTCAAATCCAACGGACGGTCCGAATTCGACAGTAATTAAATCCAAATTAAAAATAAATTTAATATTCTCAGAAGTTATCACAAATAATTTTCCATTACAATCGATACTAATTTATGTTTGATTAGATACATATTTTTATGTAGGTATTACAGGTGGATAAAATTATCATTCAGATATTTATCTGGCCGGGGATCTAACCCGGAACCCTCTGTGAGTCTATGGTAACTGATACACCGCGAAGTTTATAAATCGCCTTAGTTTTTGTAGTAATAGTTACAACGAAATAATCAAGATGTTTTGGAGTTTTTCAGTTTAGGTACCTATTAAACCTTAATAGGTAGACATTCTATTTTCAAAATGCATGTACCTTTATAACTGCTATAATAGAAAATACTAGAAATAATACACATTTGGTGGTACACATACTAACCTTCCGTGTAGGATTTCGATTTGGTTCAATTATTTCGTAAGATACATAACAAATTAGAGGTAGTAGATACATGACTAGTTTATTTTCAACACAGTTACCTTGTGATAGCGCTTATCAATAAAGTTCATCCTTCGAACAATATCTAGTATTAGGTTTATGTATATATGTACTAATTCCTAATAACAATGTCAAGACGTGGAATGAACTTCCTTACGTATACCCAATGAACTCAGACATGGGTCTCTGAAAACTAGCTGCAAAAGATCCTCTCCGGAAAAGATCAAATCCGGTGCTGGTGACTTTTCTGGTGTTATAATAGTCCATTATTAAAGGTACACCCTTTGTAAATAAACTTTGGATTAATCGCTTATCCTATTTCTCTAATAAGGGGTCATCAAAATTAAAATCAAAAATATTTTATTCCAAGTAGATTCTTACAGAATTATTTTTGAACGTCAATGATAGTAATCTACCGCCACGTCACGAGGTGTTTCGTTATGGAAAAGACGCGGCGAAAGAAACCTCATAACACACATCGTTTAATGAAAAATCAAAAATTACGTCACACGTTAAGGGGGAGGTAGGGGTCGACGTAATGTGACATTGTGACAAGGGGTGGAGAAGCGTTCTAATTTTCGTAACATTTCAAAATATAATATATCTAATAATTTCATATTTTTGTGTTTATAATTGCAAAATATGTGACGTCACACTAGGGTGGGGGTCTCACATATGTGACCAGCTCTGACAAGAACGGGGGAGGTCGAAAAATCATGAAATTCCTTTGACGTACTTTATGAGCGGCCTAACAGGAGTTTTAAGCACTGTTCTGGTTACCTACTGTCCTCAAGGCGTCAAGGGTAGCAAGACCTCCTGTGGGATATTAAAAAGGCTTGTATACTTCATTGTTTTCAAGTGGATTAAGTAGGAATATCAGAATTTTACTTTACTCTCCTCATCTTCCGTAATAAGCAAGGTCTCAAGCGAGATTACGTAGACTTATAGAGCGCGCTTTAGTCCCCGTGACCTGATAAAATTCTAGGTCCCTTGAGATCCCAGTTATATAGGGTTCACTGTATATCAATACATATAAATATAAAAATACATTGGTAACCCAATGCCCTATACCTGTCTTGTTTGAACAATAGCAATATAAAGGTATATAACTGGTACAGTGTTACGATGCGACATGATACATTTATGATTACGTTGAATCTGATAAACATTTTGTCACATAAGTGGTTAGGCTGCGTTCACATAGTAAGTAAAGCGCGTCGTTAATAAGATCTGAATTCAGTGACATTTTTGAGTTATTTTTTGGGATGAAGTTTTAAAAGCTTAAAATTTGTATAGAATTCAAGGTGCTAGAACCCTTAGAAGTCTTCAATGTCACCACCGATCCACACTAATAAATGTAGTCTTCAGTAGCAGCAACGCAAAACTGTGGTCGACCTCGGATAGGATTACAATTTCAGTTGTAAAGTTGATCACGTTTGTCGACGAAAGTCGACCAGCAATGACCTTACAATTAGATATACTATTCACCACACCTATTCCTACCTAACAGCAGTGCTAAGCGCTGCTATGTTCTGATTTGAATCGTGTGGTAAGGGAGACATACTTATCCTAGTCCCAACTTAGACCTCAGGGGTAGCAATACATCTGTATCGGACCTTAGATAGGATTGACTTTCTGAGGTTGATTACATATGTACATGGGTGGTAGGTAGTTGCCACTTAACATTAGGTGGGCTGCATGCTCGTTTGCTACTTCCATAAAAAAACGTAGCGGTGGTTCCCCCCCCAAAGAACAGATACTCCTTCCATTTGGAAGCTATAACTACTACTTTTATACTCTAAAGACATTCCAGTTAGAAATCAAAAATCAGAATCAAATATATTACGTTCAAAGCAGATCCTTTCCAGAATTGTTTTTGAACGTGAATAAACTCTACCACTACTGCATAAGGTTATGAAGACTCTTTGCTTTAAAGAAGAAACTGCATGGACTCCATAACATTTAAAATCAATTACAATGTCAACTTACGCTATTTATCTTACGTTAAATCATACATTTAAACGTCGGCCGAAGCTTGAAACGATAAAAAATGAATTACATAACAAAACAAAAATATATCATTGACAAGGCCATTGGCCCAAAAATAAGAATACAGTTAATATACCTTGCCAGATTTAACTTCCCGTTCTACCTAGTTTTAAATTTGGCAAGTCTTGTGTAATTCGATGGATTCCTTCAAATTTGTACTACTTTTGAGGTAGTCGTGGCGCCCAGACGAATATTTTTGGCAACGAAGGACATGACATAACGGTGATGTTACGAAAGATTTTAAATTATCTGAATGGGCACTTACACTTCGAGGTAAACTACTTCATGGTTCGACTCTGAAGGCATCATCGCCACCCTTATTTATGCCTACTTATATAATAGTGTTCAATCGATACTTTTGGCGATAACCGAATAATCGGCTTCGCCTTCAGCCAGGACTCGACATTCGGTCTGGCACTAATTTATATTAGTAATGAAACGCTGCAGTATTCTGGTTTAAAGAAGATGATACAATAAAGACATGGGGCGAGTTCTTAAGGAAATGCTGTAATGATGATCGCTTTTGTCAAACCCTTTAAATTATTGTTTAAAGATATTTAAACGACAGTGCACACTTATTTACCATAAGTAATGCAAACTCACTAGTTACTTCTCAGACATAACAAAATAATAATGTATTACATGTATTATATACGTGGCAAACGTGGCACACAGTGGTGCACCTTGCATTCAAACATCCTCCTTATTAAAATTTTGCCGCCTCTAAAACTGCCGCTCGGGGGCATAAATTACAACTTGTCGCTCATCAAATAAGTTTAAGAAGAAGGTCATCTTATTGTTATTTGAATCGACAAATTTGTATTTGATGTGTAATACCCCTATTTGTAAGATTTTGCCGACCTTAAAAGTGCCGACCCTACGGCAATATATGAGCTGGGCAATTATGAACACTGTTATGTAGCCCATAATTGACTAAAATAGCCAAATTCCTATTTCCATAGCCACGTGTAAACCCAGCGTTACATAATTATATTTGCACATATACTATGTAGTATGTACACACGTAATATGATAAGCGTCAATGCGGCGCTGTGCCCAGCCACACAGTTGCTAAGCTACCTGATTACGATTCTACGAACTCGTTACTCGGATTCGTTCGCATAAGTATAGACAATTTTGCATTTCCACATTGCGTTCCTTTACATTAATAACACTCTTTTATTAGCCTGGTATATATGTAGGTATCTGTCTTTATAACGGAAACTTTGAACATGATTATGACAAAGTTTGTAACATCAGATTAATTTAAAACTTTGCACTTTTATCAAGGACTGATGACAATGCATTAATAAGAAGAAATTAATAAAAAAAATAGTTTAGAAATACCTAAAAAACATTCTTACTTGAAAAAATCAAACAAAAAAGTTAAAAATAATTATTGTAAAAAAAGCATGGGGTTCTTTTTGAGATATCAGAATGTTAGTCCTTCTACACATCTGTCTGTCTGTCAATAAAAAATGAATATAACTATTAAGATCGTGCTCCACGTTTTTTTTTTAGAATAACTTTTGTTCAATTTTTAGTTAGTTTCGTCTATTTATTTAAATTAATAACGGATCTACCAATACAACCCTAATTTCATTTATTGGGGATCACTGGGTCAAATGTTTTTGGGGATATTTTTAGTGTCGAATCACACCTGACGACCTTTATTTTTATCGTCAAATTTCTATTATCCAATGGCGGTGACTACTGCTTGATACACCACAATCTTTATTGAGGATTAGATCCGCGCCGGCAAGATATCTTGGCGTTTTCTAGCATTTTAGATCAGGTGAAATATAAGCCAAAAAGAGCAGTAAGTAAATTGTATTTCAGTAAGTGAAATGAGTTCCAATTCAAAACACATCTGCGTAATTTTTCCAAATGGCCGTGTTAGAAATTAATTACATCTTGTTTTAACGTTGAAAAAAGATGATCTTTCAATTGAAAATAGTTGTGATGAAAAGACGAACTATGATTTAGTTTTATATATATCTGTACACATATATATGCTATGTAAATATGGAATCTGTGACGATTTAGTCGTGACATGTATACTATCGCTTTTTAAGAGTTTAAGGACATAGTTACCAATACGTCATTTATCTTTAAACTCGACTGCACACACACACAGGCCGGGATCTAGGGAGGGGGGTCACACCGGGGCACTAACCCCGGGCGCCAAGCCTAAAGTGACCTTTTTATGTCACAGAGACATTAAACTGAATTAAAATATATTCTACGCCAAAATTAAGAAAAAAAGGGGTGCTTCTATCAAATTTTATTCCCAGTTTGAAAAAATATAGATCCAGGGTTGCGCACACTTATACACACACACACACACAATAAATACTCAGTCATCTTCCGGTATTTCAAAAAAATATCGATGAACTCTCCCTTTTTTACAGCGCTGAGGTCCGCCACCGGGGCGTTCTAGTGCATAAGAGTCCCACATAACATAACGAAGACCTTTTAGGTATCCCAATCGAGAACAAAACATCCATGTTTAATGACATTGTAGAACGTAATTTTATCTAATTATGGATATGCCTACTGGTTTTCCTTCAGACAGTTGCTAGACGACCAATTAGATGACGCCATGTTACTTGTTGGGTTTTTTGTAATAGTTATCAAGTAAATGCAGTTAATTATAGAATTGAGTACTTCTATTGATATAGTTTCAATATTGTCTATCGCGCCATTAATTACGTAGGTACAAATATTTTTTACTTCACATAGTTTATATATTTGAAACTTTGTTTTGTGCTTACTAAATCTCGGACCTAAAACTCCCCGAAGAATATACTAATTTAAGACCTTGACTGTCGGGGGACGTCGTAGGAGACGACTAAAGGGTCATCCATAAATTATGTCACACGTCAAGGGAGAGGTCGACGAACTGTGACATTGTGTGACAAGGGGTCTTTTTCGTGACGTCACTTTTAAAAAAATAATATATGTGATAATTTCATATTTTCCATGTGTATAATTGCAAAATATGTGCACATTAGAGGGTATCACAAATGTCACCAACTGTGACAAGGACGGAGGAGGGGCCGAAAAATCATGAAATTCGTTTTATGGATGGCTCCTAATAACGTATAGGTACATAGTTTTTTTTACAACAATTTATTTATTTATTTATTGTATCCAAACTTAAATTACGAGTCATTATTTAAAGTCCTTGAAAGTAAAAATAAAACTTCTTTAGATCTGTGACCGCGAAACTCAATAATTAAAAAAAACTGACTATTTGGTGAGTTCAAACACGTATTTAAATAAAATATTGCATTTCTATACAAGAGTGTTTTATATAAGTTTCAAACAGATGTCCTCACAAAAACGGTAAAATATTGTTTGCTGCAAAAGTAGATATTTTTTTTGATGAAATCTTAGATTACGAAATGAGATCTTTTGCCACTGTTCCGTATATTTTCGGATACAATCATAAATTTTAATTATAACAATCATAATAATAAAAATGAAATATAACTCACCCTGAATAATAGCCAGCAGAATGACAATGATGAAGAAGAAGAAGGATATATCGAAAATGATGCGGTACACTTCGGAATCGTCACCGTCAGGAGGCTCCAATTCATCGCCGATACCACCGCCGGCTCTCACACCTTTGTATATGTTGAAGACGAAGCACTGGAAGAGAATAAAACAAATCGATTAGAAAATAAGACTATACGAAGTGACTAGATAGTAAGGTGGTTAAACTAGTATTTTTCGACAGAGGAGGTACCACCGTCACACCCATTTCTAGCTAACAGCTCTTGCGTTTCTTTCAAAAGTTTGGTTACCATGTCAAAATTATTTAACCATCAAGAAGAGAATTGTACACGACCGGTTGAACCATACTGGTTATCTGGACATGCATTTAAACAAAGCGTGTCTGTCACAAATTAACGTCCGTTTAAAATTGCTGTACTGTTCTACAGTTACATAACAACACTAACCAAACTAACTAAAAAACCCCGAATGTTTTAGACTCACGAATCCGTTCTCTATCTCTCTCTTTCTATCTCTCCATCTCTCTCTATCTCCTTCCTTTATATCTCTTTCTCTATCAGTTTTCGGCAAATAGTCACTCACCGTCAACATGTCGTGACAGTTCCTGTTAACTTCGTCGTCTTCCTCTTGCACGTAGAACTTCCTGAAGAAGTTGAATGCTATCACCGTGTAGATGTACACCACGATTGTAAGCAGCATCACTGTCAACACCAGCTGAGAAAGAAATATAGAACGATATGGAATTAGAGCAAGTTCCAGGCTTTTCAAATTTTTTTATCTATACATTAATACGTGAAGCGAAATTTGCGATACCATTTTTCGAATATTCCAGGCACAGAGGAGTATGAGGGTAGGCATACGGGAAAGATCATTCCGAGAAGATT
>DWNY01002587.1:0-10872 GCA_018250635.1 Telegonus apastus | reverse complement strand
AAATAAAATATCAACATTGTGAAACATAATTATGAATGTTAAGAAATTTTGTTATTACTCGTTGTTACTAAAACATTATGTTTCTCGAAGATAAATAATAATTTTATTTATATAATGAATAATTTACAACATTTCAAAATATTGACTCATTCATTTCAGGCCGTGATATAAAGCAAAACAAATTACTTATTTCTCAGAACTCATTCAAAAGGAAGCTCTTTCTGAACGAATTCTAAGAAATTCAAGGGAGAGTTTCCTCAGCTTGTAAAAGCCATAGTATGCCGCTTGAGTCATGCGCGTGCGCAGAACTACATTCTTTGCTGTCAAGCCTTAAAACTGGCGACTTCAAAGAAAATTAATTAATTTCCTGCCAAGTCAAGTATTCATTCTATCTTTTGATTTTGTATCTTCTGCTTTATAAATGTAACTGTTATTGTTGTATTGTGCTGTAATTTACTCAATATTCTAATTTAATGGTAACATTTTCGGCAATATACGTATACAACCGTCTCCATTATATTTACAAGAGTTTAATTGTGGCGACGTCTTGTGACTGTTAGGATCACAAAAACTTAATTTATGGACGTTCTGAATACAGTTCTATTCGTATTTAGAAGTATTAACTGGCCCCATTAATAACGTGAGTCGTGATCCGACGGATAGCTTAATAGTTGAGTCTATACATGTTGAGACATATACAAAAACGCAATGAATTATAACATTCTGTTATTTATTACATAGATCGACAGAGTTCCCTCAAAAAGTTCGACCAGAAGCCTTATTATATAATTTGATACGGGCAAACAGGATCGTGTTCATGGTCAAATGGTGATACGTCGGGACCTTGAGCGGCAATGTGGCCACAGATACAAAGTTAACTTCAGTATTCTCTAACAGGCACCTGATTAAACATGTGGGGAGATAAGCAGGACACTTGATGTGAGACTTGACAGATAACGATGCCGACGCCTTCCTGACTCTGTAGTCTAGCACTTGAGATCGTAAAATAATGTTCGACTGTACCTTTTTTGTCGAAGAATTCTCGTACAGGGTCTTTATTCTTGCGCATGCACTCAGCTTATACATCCCACGATAAAATATCTTAAAATAACTCAATGGGTAGAAAATAAGCATCCACGAGGGGCCGACGTTTCATAAAACCGAGCTCACGACTAAGGGACCTTTAAGGATACCTAAAGAAGCGAAGTAAAAATCGAAACATTGAAAGCATCTTTCGTTTCATATGCAAATGGACCAGAGATACTCGCCGTGCATGCACACACGAACGACTCCATCAGTGACCGGCACATAAAAATAAGCAATTAATATAATCTCTATGTATATCAGGTGATTCCAGACGGGTTCGCATATCTCTGATCGTTTTAGAATTCTATAATAATTATTAATTGAATGCTTGCAATGCAAGAACTTTGATAAGGAGATAACAATTTCTGTTAAATATAGCGTTTATCTTTTTAGTTTGACTTGTTGTACTTAAGATATATTGTTATTGTATAATTTATTTTTGAAATTTTAAAGTTAAACTTCTTTTTGAATTTTAGTGTTCAAAATTAATGTGTTGGTCAACTAGTTCCACAATGGGAAGGGGATAGGTATAATATGTGATAGTAGATATACTATAAGAATAGAAATACCAGGTATCCAACACATTAAGATCGTAAATAAGCATCTCAAATAAACTTACCGTGATCAGACATTCAATTAACTTTTAATATCCCATTATTAAACGATGAAGACGAAATGGATAATAAACCGGGATCAATTAACTATTCGATGGTTAATATTCATTACTCCAATACAAACGCTGTATTAGATGATTCCTCAAACGTGAAGTGAAGAAGATATACGTGGTTTCCCACGTGGGATACTACAGGATTTCCTACAGCTAATTTTCCTGTAAGAATCTTAACTATTAACCTACAATCTATAATCTTTTTCTACAATCCAAAAGGTTCTCAAATAATATTCAGAATCAAAATTCTTATAATTCATACTTTTTCCGTCCATCCGACTCTCTGACACACATCAAATGGCACATACCTACACAACAGTAGGAAACTAAAAGGAATATAATTTTTCAGTTATGAGTGTATACTACACACACAAACTGAAGATACCTACATTACAGACCTTTCTTTTATTTATATAAAAGATATCGAATCTGAATCTAAGACGTTCTCTTTTATTCAATAGCCACAATGAATTGATGCCCCATTATATGCAAGCCGAACCGACTGGCCATGACCAAAATTTCAATAGCCAAGAGCGATCGCGTCGGCCGGCACGTGTAACTTTTTGTGCAAAACTCCTTGGAATTCTTTAATACTTATACCTCGGAAAAGGTTTTGGGTTGAATATCTTATTATGCAACATTTTAATTCGTTTGGATTCCATTTAGAGCTGTATATTTACGATAACATTTTAGTGTTATAGCGTCATCTCTAACTATGGATGATTTGCATATTTATTGCATGTTTCTCACGAGTGCTATTTTAGTTCGGTTTACGATCTATGAGGGTTAAATGACGGGTTCAATAAGTAATCGATAATGGTCGTCTTTGCCAGTGGCAGCAGCGCGCGGCAACTTTCTACGCGACCTCGAAATGCTGCATTCACTTTCCTCACGACTCGACACCGGTTACGCAACCACTACGACCGACATATCACCGCGTCGAAAGCGCGCGACTGTCACTAGAGACATATCCCACGGGCTTCATCCGACGAAATCAAAACTTGTCTAGCAACTTCAGCCCACCTTAAATAGACACACATTGCCGGTAGTTTCGAAACTCAGGCGATCGCTATTCGTAAATGAGATTAAAAATATTTATAAGAGGTCGCGATATCCTTACATACATTTTTACACAGTATAATTTCTATATTTTCTATGTATACATATATTCATAAACACTCTGTAAAGTTCCTTAACGTGAAACTTAAAGATAGTTTCAGCTTTTTCCAAAATTAGTCAGTGAAATAATGATTTAAAAAAAATATATAACATGATTATGAGTTCCATCATATATATCTATATCATATATAAATTATACGAACATAAGTTACCTGGTGCATTTTAGACAGACAGTTCCATATTGCATCTGCAGATAGATGAAGCGAGAAAATGTCTCGGGAGACGTGATAATGCTTTAAAATAGGTTCGCAATTTTACAAGGGACAGATAAAAACGCCAGGTGCCGTGCGTCTTGCGTTCAAGGTCGACGTTTCCTAGAGATGCATTTAGGTTTCTTTTTATTTGTTGCATGTCCCTTCGTTGGAGCCGGATCGCGTGCGACCAAACCAGTTTGATGCTACTCTTCACTCTGGTCGTAAGGCAATACGCCCATTACGCTCCTAACGATTATTATGGTGTGTAATGGATTTTAGACGGGTTGTAGATGTAGAAGTAGAAATATTTCTTGATTGACTGACTCCATGCGACTCGAATTAAGCATAGGCATTAATACAAAACTTATGATCACGACGCAAATGGGATTTTTATTATTATACATGTTGAGCTAGCAAAATCTATATTATAAACGGTCATCGTTCTCAAAGATCCATAAAAATTGCGAAATGTTCGGTCGAAATGGTAATGGTCAAAGGCAGAATAATTACAGTTAAACAATAGTGCTGTTAGAGGTGACAAAAAAGTAGAGCTTGTAAAGACCACTGCACTTGCAAAGACAATAACTCAATAAGAAAATAAATCCTAAAAGAATGACGGACGTAAAAGTGAAAATCTTTAATGCACGAAACAGCAGCACAAAACGTTGCGTTAGAATTAAAAAGAACATCTAATATAAACATACACAGAAGACGCATTACGTAAAATCTTAACACAAAGGCGAGCCCAATGTGTTATATAACAGCCATGTAGACGCGTAGCCTAACCCAGCAAACTGGAAAAGCAACAGGAGCAAAACAATGGGGGCCGGTTGCGAATTCGGCGTTTTCTTAGAAACCTCCGCCAACTGCAGAGCGCGCCAGCAGGAAGTGGGGAACGACTTAGTTTATGTAACCTAATCACCTGCCGGCTCGAGGCCAGTCTCAGCGATTCGGAAAAAATCAAGGCCACGCCAGACAAAATGCGAACCCACTCCATACCATACACAATTATATCTAACCCTTCCTTCACATGGTGTGATCGCAACGCAGGATGTTGCATAAGCTGAGCTGTTTTGTTCGCCGTGCAGGCTCCGTCGCATTTTTGATTAGTTTTTTGCATACGTCGAAGCGATTTCTTCGCGTTATTTTGTCATGCAATATCGAGGATAATAGAGGAAGTATTCAAGTGATAATTAAAACGTCAATTTTTATTATTTCATCCCATGGCGCATGATTAAGTGTATCATTGGTTTAGTGGTGTATGAGATTTGGTGTCCTACTAGAAAGCATAGGTTCGGAGTTCAAATTTTAGGGAAGTCTTTGCGAATTTTTAGAATTAATGTGTATTCACAATTAATTTATGTCTTTATTAATAGGATGATTTATAAGCCCAAGTTTAGTGAGGACCTCAAAAAAACAGCTGGTAACTAGATTTTTTACAATGGCTAAAGTTAGTTGAGTCCTATATTGCAAAGTAGACTATCGAATGGATGGCGACATTAAAAATTAATAAAAAAACATTTACATGTCTGAGTTCCTCATGTTTTCTAAGCTATGGACTTATGGTCTCAACTTGGCTTTCATAGCAGACGCATGGTTAGCAGCAAGATACTGAGTAGTGAACCGATAACTACAATTTACGACTAAATGTAGATTTAAGTCCCAACTTTTCAAATTTGCTCACCGTCGGAATTTTACGAACCTTAATTCGTCGGAACTTCACGAAAATACCTTGAAAACTAAAAGTGCATCCATTACGTACTATGCTATTTAGAGACTAGTATGAGCGTCCAGTTTAAAAATTTTCACCTTTTACGAAGAACCAGAAGAATTTCTAGATAGAGACGAAAACTTTTAGACTAAATGGTCTAGAAAGAAATTGAGTCACCGCAAAGTAAAGATTCAACGGCATCTTTTAATACAACCCAACCACAGCAGACTCGTTTCGAGATATTTTGCACATTTCGCTAGGAATTTTTCAGAAAGTTCATACCGTCTGCTAAATTGAAGTTGCGAGAAGTGCGCTTGTGTTTTAAACGTTATCTTGCTTTTGTTTTGTAGGAAACCTTAAAATGAGAAGTAAATATTGAAACTCAAATATACTTGAACACAAATATATGTAGATTGTTTCGTGAAAAAAGAATGCTTGAAATCGAGGACGGACGCAACAATGACGCTTTGTCGAAAAAATGCACCGGGGGATTTCCGTGCTGAAGAATTTTGTGGGTGACGTCAAAAGGGCTCCATCCCCAACGTTAATACCCGTTGCCATGGGCGACGTGCTATCTCTGCATCAATGAGCGCTTTGTTACAATAGAACATCAAATTGTACAATAGTCTATGCAAACTTGAATAGACAATATTCACTACATTGCAATTGTGCACTATTGACATTATTTGAATAAATTTGGGGCTTGAGCGAAATTTATTGACAGCTGCGAGATAAAAATATATATCAAAAATCCCGTGAATTACTGTTACCCTTTATACTTTGCTATTTACCATAATAATAAATAAAATGCTTTCTACTAAGTTTCATACAGCATTCCATGTAAATTGGATACAGACACAAAGACGTAGGTACACAAAAGCTGAGACCCTAGAAGAGCATATTAATTGTTAATTTAAATATTCACTTGTTGGAAATTAAACTTGAGTCTTTATTCAGTGACATAATGTTTATAGTGCGATGTGGGGATATTGAATTAATTATTTACTTGTATTAAAAATACTCACATATCACTGTATACATAACAGCATGTATAATTATACATGATATTAAAGGTGTTATATCGTTTACTTCTTAGTAATTTAAAATGTTTAGAGGCTCTCAAGTTTACGACGTATTAAGTTAAGATATTTATAGCTAATGTTATTTAAGGAATCGTTAAACATGAAAGGCAGTTTCACTGGAAATATGTTTTTGTCAGAATATTATGTCTGGAACGGTCCTTAAATTTTATTTTAATTACTAAATGCTAACAAAATTTATCGAAGAAGCGATTTGTGGTGCACTTTTGCATTTACAAGTGTTTTTACTAGCACACCAAGGAAATAATAGGTACTACTTTAGCGTAATTTGTAATGTTTTATGCATTTAAACTAATTTTAACCGAACGATCAATAGACTATATACAGAGTGAATTTTTCAAGTGTGCGTGGATAGCTAAACCATAAGTATTATCGAAAAATCCTAAAAGAAAATCTTAAAAGATTTAATTTTTTTTTAATTTTGAAAAAAAAACTTAGCTGCTGGGAATCGAACGAATACATTAAAAAAAGAACACTCATATACACTACAAAAATCCACCCTGTATACTAGAAATAAATAAAGTGTTACATCGCACGTAACTTCAACCACGCTAGAAGCACGTTGATCTGTTTTCCTAAATCCAGTAAAAGAAGTATAACTGCTAACACAGTAATTAACTGCCAGACTATTCTGCGTGATCTTTTTATAATTGCCAAAGCTGAATCCGCGGTGAAATATCAAATTCAAAGTTGTACACTGCGGTACTTTCAGAGTTAAAAATAATGTGATATATGATTGTGTTAGGAATTTTAAAATTACAATTCCTATTCAGTTGGTATTGTACAGAAATGTACTAATGATTAGTTTGTATGTGCGTGTTAGACATACCTAGTTACACCATTTGTTGCTATTCTGTTGTCATTTATCCAGTTACTGATACATTGTAGGTATAAATTGCATTATACAATACGCATTAAAGTAAATATAGAGACAATTGCCCCAAACATTGGCAACAACAAAAACACAACACATTAATGTCTGACATTAATTTCTGTTTTACTACATAGTAAATAGAGTCACAATGTGTCACTATATGCTAGAAAATAGATGTTTTGTGCTTACTATACATTGTAAATTATATGGCATATTTATTATTGGTCCAAGTCAGAGTAACGTAATCATCAACTACATTGGAACAATATTTGTTCCAATGTAGTTGATGTATCTAAAGATTGGGCATTTTCAAAATTAAGTAATTGAAATGTCCTGCTTGCGTTTTTGATGTTTTACCAAGGGTAGAATTCCTTTGTAGTGTTATATTTTTATTTACTTTTTAGTTAAATAATTTCTAAAGAAATGGGTGTTTTGAAAATATTGTTTTCTCTGTAAACTTTAGGGAAATCTGTAAGTTTTCATGAAATATTTTTAGAATGACATAATTTCTTTAAATCCCGGCACGTTAGAATACAATTTCCTAACAACAAAGCGTGCTATTTTTTTCTCAACTCTAGTAAACAAATCCAACACCATCTTAGCGTGTCGTAGTGATGTAAACAATATTTAATATTATGTTTTTATTTCGACGCAGCCTACCGTTCACGAATTGCGTGCTGGCTAGTCGCATGCGCAGGTCTAACTGAGCCGTGAGCGGTGATCACCGAACCGATCCAATGTGAAGGGCAAATCTAGGGTTGCTAGCTGTTAAATAAACATAAGAAGTAGCCAGTAAACGCGTTTAAACTAAATTGAAGTGGCTAAGTGAAGTTGTGTGGTAAGTGATTTGTGATTCTATGATCGACTGATTGTATTTTTGTACTATTTTTTTACTTTAAGTGATTTACGTTAAAACAGTTTAACACGGTTAACATCGTTCGTGGCAGAGTTATTAAGTAAAAACATATTAAAATAATTTTCATAAATGTATTTTTTATTTATTTAAACTTTAATTTATCCAACAATGAATGCAGGTATAACGTTAATAAATCATATTTAATATAGATTTTACAATAAGAAATAGTAAACCAAAACAGTAAAATACTAATTATTACACAAAGAAAAATCGTATACACACATGTCCAGTAAGTTACGAAGGTTGACAACCCTATTTGAAACCAGTGTTGCTCGGAGGTCTTTTCTAGCAATTTGCGGCTTCACAAGTCACTGAGTACCCGAGCCCCATGAAACACTGTCAATGTTAAATTGTTGACTTGCATCTGCTAACATTGACAAAATTATAAACCTTAAAAATCATACGTTGTAACAAATTTAATGCGTCGATTAAAAATTAAAAAGCTGAGGAAAATAGTATTTAGATTGGTCTAATAAAACCTTACGGTATTTTTTTTCTTAACGCTTATAAAAATAAATATTTATAAGAGTTAAGCCCAAGTTAAAAGTGGTAATAAATAATAATTATGCTCTTTGTAATCCGGAACCCAGACTGATAAATATAACGGCCGTACTCCATGCAGGTGCAAAAGGTGCAAAAGAATGGCGCGTGCTTGGGAGGTCACAAGTCCAAATAATACAAAAAAAACGCCATACATATTTCTCTTTTAGTAGTCTGACTGAAGTGAAGTGCAATAAACATTCCTCCAGTTTGAAATGTCAAAAGATTAGATTATTTTAATAAGCGAAATATAGGTTTTTAATTTCTTATATTATTATAATAGTAAAGTATTATAATATAAAAGGTGAACAAAAATTTATGAAACATTGTAAAATCATAACAGATCAAAATTTCCAATTTTTAAATTCGTAGATTTGTTCATTGCGATCTAAAAATTAAATATCGTTTCTTTCACAGTAATGGAAAATACCAAACGATAAATGTTATGAACGAATTTTGTATTATTTTTGCTGGCATTAAGAATATTATAACCGTACGTACTTACTTCATCAGATTTGGTACTAATGGTGTATGAAAATCCTAAAACATCCAGTTATTATAATTAATCGATATATAATTCGATATTTCATATTGTTCGTTATTTAAAAACATAGTACGACATTGAAACATTACATATCTGTAATTCAATCATAACTCGATAACATCAGCTTAAAAACAGTAGGAAACACGTAGAAAACAACAAATTCCTTCTCGGATTATGATTGATATTCAAAAGAAGTCGATCCCGTGTCACAAATGACACCCAAGATGGCGGTCGGACGCGGGACGCCATATCTGATTTTTATCCAAGTGTTTTTTTTTTATCACGGCAACATTTTATATTTAATCTGTTGCATGGGTATAACCTCAGGAATAAGACTGTCCGACTTCGAGTGAGTTTTATGCCGGTATCTACAATTATAATGCGCCCGCGCCGACCAGCCATGATATTTTTCAAAAGATCGCCATGAATTATTTATTCCTCACGTAGACACCATTACAATTATTTCTTTTCTACTTGAAGGTAACAACTTGTGAATAATAAGTGCCGGGCTATTTTAACTTGGGACTTAAAGTAGTGGTCTGTTATACCTATACCTTAGTAGTAACTGCATAATAATTATGTAGCTTAACGTCATTTAAAATAACAAAGTTTTGGGATGTTTACGAATGTGCTATTTATAATTACATTATTTTTGTAGTTAGTAATATGCGAGTGTACTTACTGAAAATAATGTCCGTTCTTTTCCATAGGTACTTATTTTTTAAAATAATTTTGTAACGATTAAAAGTCTTAATAACTTTGTGACTTTAAAACCGAGTATATACGCGGTTTCCCCGCAAATTTTATTTTTGTAGATTGTAGAAAGATCAGACTTTTATTGCATTTAAGTCATGATCATAGTTTATAAAATTTTTCATGTAAATTACCTACTTATTAAATATCGATAAAAGACAACTATTAATCAATAAAAAACGTACATACTTTTAGAAGCGGAATGTAGGTTTTTCATTACGTAGGAACAAAAATATGATAGATTCTAAACAGCTCAACATTCAGAAATTTTAAACATTCGTAAATATATTCTATAGATCCTTTGCGCTTAAAAATTGAAATATAATTTCCTTGATAGTAAAATACAGACATTTATATGTAACGTTTAGGCAATTTACAGGCAAACCTCGAGATTATTATGTAAAAAATACATTTTCAATTCATCCGACGCCTTGCAAACTTGGAGCTGCACCGCGCAACGAACATTCCGACGACGTTGAGTTGCGATCGGAAGAGGTAAACACAAACAGGGCAGGGTGAACGACCGGGGTTCAACTTGACACATTTTTGGGCGGCCCGATTGTGCGGGATCGGCGACCCGGCTTGCGCAACGGGAACCCGGTTGCCAATTGGATGTAGGGCTTTGGGACAGCTGAGGCCGACCTTCCGGCTACAAGGTTGGTGAACCACACATCAATAGATGATCGTATGTAGAACAGGTAGATGCTTGACGAATTGGAATTAGTAAAAAAAAACTTTTTGTTCGATGTAACGTGACGTGGTATGAAGATCTTAAAAGGCACTGTTGAATTTCTTTTTAGCGTTAACTTTAGCAGTCATATTAGTAGTCTGGTACGTCCAACGGCCATTAAAAGAAATGGAAATAGCATGACGCCTATCTATTTAGTCTTAATGTTATAAAATGCCAAAAATCTACATCAAAAAACTGTAAAGATAGATATGGGACTCAGGAATAGCCTACAGTTACTTACACCGAATACCAAAATGAAGAATGATACCAAAAATTTCATTCTAAAATGACACGTCGTTAAATTAATTGGGTTACATATTTAATTTTCCTAATAATTACATCTAATATGTTTATAGGTTGGTTTTTATTCCCTCCACTAATTAACAAATCCATTTCAAACCCACGTACTTAAATTCGATCAATCAAGTTCTATAAATGGCAATTCAAACCAGTGAACGAATAAAATATTAACAAGTTATAAAAACCAATTTAGAACTCCTTTATTATATATTAGAAAATGTTAAATGAACGAAAATATAAATAACTTGTTTTATTCAAAATTACATATAGGAGAGGTA
>DWNY01002586.1:0-10875 GCA_018250635.1 Telegonus apastus | reverse complement strand
CGATGTGTCATTTGTATAGAGAATTCGACGTAAGAAAAGTTACTTCTGATTTTAAATTGTAATAACTTTTGATAGAGTGTATCGATTTTGATGAAATAAAGCTTAAATGTTAAGTTAAGATTTGTACTATGAATATGCATGCATTTCCATGAATTCAATCCAATTGTTTTAGCGGCAACTGATTTTAAACACACAGACAGCAAGCGGAAGTTTCATTCTTATTTATATACAGATAAAGAATCTCAAGACATATCGTCTATGTTACCCCATTTGCATGTTGGAGCGAATCCCACTTGGTGGCATCCATTCATGTCATATCATGAATGGATGCAATCAGGAGCACCTTGTGTAAAATTACAGGAATTAACAAGGGATTACAGCTTCACAGCTTCAGTTCAATGCATCGTACATGTGTCATACAACATCATACAAATATGTTACTACAAAATATAAAAAAAATTACGTGACGAATAGATAACCTCTCTCCTTTGGGAAGTTGGTTAAAAATTTAGGCACGAGTATTGGAAAGAGCGCTCTGGTGTTTCCAGTTTCGGGGTCTATAGGTACCTAATTATTTTTTTAAATAAGCTTTTATGGAAATTTGGGTTGATTATGCAAGAAATATCAGAGATTAAATAGTTAAAATACAAATTTCAATTATTTTCAAGTACGAGTCGAACTGAGGGAAACGTACCACCAAATGTTCATTGTTTGTCATCAAAGCATCTATAAAAATACATGCAATTAAAAAAAAATGTGTATATCTTTTACAGTTCCAAAGGTAAATGGAACTAGAACATTATCTTAAAAAGAAATAAACTCACTGCTTAAAATTAATTGACTTTAATACCCATACTCGTTTGATGCGCATGTTGTGATGATAAAAAAATATTACGTCCCATCCCACCCTTTTTACTCCGTTCTCAGATACCATATTTAAATTTTTATACCCTATGTCACTATGACAACTGAGACGAATCTAACGACATCCCATATGTTAAAATCTGTCAAGCCGTTAAGGCTGTAGGGCGTGCCAAATAAGTGGACATACATAGGTACATCGAAAAACATTACCCACCTTCTGACCCAGTTGGATAACAATGAAAGTAATACATAAGTACTGTCCTTTCTAAGACGTAAATACTGATTTTACATTTTAGTGTAGAAATATGATTATCAAATAACTTGACATAGTAACGAAAATTAATTAAAATCGAGACAACACACGCCTTAATTAAACTTTTCCCATCAATTACGAAAAATATTTGTTTAGTCGCCTTCGTTAATTTTTTGACAAGGAACAGTAATATGTTAGTACGCTTGTGTGAACATAATATTTTGATTTTAGTTAAATTAAGTATCTATTTCAAAAATTGCCTAAAATACGTCTAACACCTTTAGATATCTTCCAGTGAGAGCTAAATCCAGCCGCTTCGAACATTACCTAGAACAAGCAGACAGGCAGACAAAATTTTTAATAATTGCGTTCTTGTTATAAGTATATGTATGTATACTTTCATGCGCATTTGTAAAAAGTTATTATTTCGACATTACAGACACTTCAATTTGCTTTTATTGTATGAACAGTATTGAAAATTAAGTTAATTTACGTATTTGTTTTAAGGTGGTAAAACCCTTAGTGATACGACTCCGGCACCACCGTCACACCTATTTGCCTAGTAACAGCAGCGTTAAGCGCTGCTGTGTTGTGGTACGAAGGGTGTGGTGAGATAGACATACTTATTCGAGGCGTTCTTACTTAGTCCTCAAGGGAAGCAATGCATCTGTGTCCGACCTTAGGTACGACTGTGATCTGATCTGGGGTTGATTACAGATGTCCATGGGCGGCGATGGTCGCTTACCATCTGGTAGGTTGCATGTTCGTTTGCTACTTCCATGCTATAAAAAACACAATAATCACTTATATTACAGCAATAGATTTTTGAAATCATGTTATTTCGTTTTTGCAATTTTCGCTTCCATCACTCCTAGGCATCGATTGCTTATAATATTTTTATCCTTAAAATACATGAAACAAACTGCTTTGTTAAATTATCGTTTCGATCAGGTGCGATCGTGCTTAAGAACAAGTTATTTTTTATGCCAAAAACGTCTAGATTATAATCAGTATGAGTATGCTTACTTTATAACGGTATTCACCGAAAAAAATATAATAAGTCAACTTACTCCATTGTTCTCTATACCGTTTTAAAATGGCTTATGGTTTAAAAATTTGAATTTTCTTTAGACATATTTAAAAAATTGTTTTTTTTATTTAAAAATTGTTTTTAAAATAGTGCGTGCTTAATTTATAATCTCCTAATTTATACTTCGAACGTTGTAGAGCCCTATGTGGTTCGACTCCGGCGACACCACCGCCACACCTTTTTTTGCCTTATAACAGCAGTGTTAAGCGCTGCTGTATTCTGGTTTAGCGAGGGAGTGTGAGGGGGACATACTTGTCCGAGGCGTTCTATGTTAGCCCTCAGTGTTAGCAACATTTGTGGACAACTCTATGTGAGACTATTGGTCTTATCTGGGGTTGATTATAAATGTACATAGGCGGCAGTGATCACTTACCATTCAGTATTATAAAAAAAATAATAATAATCACCCCGAAATAGGACTATCTATGGTTGACGTAGAGACACTACTGGTCTTAAGAACTAAGTTTGAATGCCTCATGTGCTCTTTCTGATCAGATCATAGCTACGTTTGACACAGTTGTAAAAAGGTAAAAATAACTATTTTAATATAGAAACCAACGAGCATGTAACGCCTTTGATGTTGGGCACAGCCTCCCACGATCATCTTATTCATGTTATTAACTTCAGAGAACGAGTCCACAGATGCGTTGTTTCTCCGGAGAACTAAGTTTGAATGCCTCAAATAAGTACCTGTGTATATCTTTTAAAAATCTTCGAAACCAAAAAATCATTAATCACACAATGCTGTTTTTTAGACAAAAAACCACAAAAAGTTCTACAACTTTAAAAATACAATTTACAAAACTACAACCTACAATTCAACGGAAAATCTGATTTTCTGTTCTAAAATTCCTGTATCACTAAATACAAATAAATAAGTTTCACTTTAATAATAAAAAAATCCAATGGCGCACAGTCAACAAAATGATAGTGTTTGATAAGGTATATAAAAACCTAAGACGTAAAACCAGAACTTCATAAAAACAGTCATAATAAACATAACGTCTCAAACACGGGTAAAATTAGCAACAGGCCAGAAATATAGTACGTTCGTGTAGAGACCCTGCAGGGCCAAGTACCGAGGGCGGTATTGTGCGGACTTAATTACCTCGGGGTCCGCGTTTCCACTTTTATTGGGTCACAAAATTATCATTTTCACTTTTTTACGCTACGAAATTATCATGTTCTTTCGATTCCAGCGTGAAATTGCTTTTATTTCTATCAAACGCGTTATAAACGTGACGTAGATTGCGTTAACGTCGGACGATAATGTTGTTATCAATATTAATGTACTTTTTACACTTAGAAATTGCAAACTAGATCTTGGAAACGAAAAAACAGACTGCTTAAATTTCTTTGATACCCATACTCATTTGATAGGTCCCACATTATGATAAAAATGATTTCATCCATCCATCCCTTTTTTCTCCGTTTGCAGGCACCACATTTAAAAATTGTACAGCCTTTGTCACTATGACAACTGAGATTATAACGCTGCTCCATATGTTAAAATCCGTTAAGCCGTTAGGGCTGATGCGTTTTGGTTTAAAGTCTGTGAAAAAGGAGACATACTTATCTGAGGCGTACCAACCAAGTCTTCCGGAGCTCAGGTAGGACTCTCGTGTTTTTTGGGGTTGATAAAATATGTCGATGCGCAGCAGTGGCCACTCACCATCTACTAAATCTCTTTTAAAAATCACATAAAATTAAATGAGTTACAGAGGTCGGCCAGAGACACGTTGCCACCTTTTTTATTGTTTTTGAGGGGGGAACCTTCGAAAGGTACCCGTTGCCGTTGAAGCACGCTAGATTATGTGGGACTCTTACCCACTAAAACCCCCGGTGCTTTCCCTCCCTCAGCGCTGCGAAATGGATTCCGGGACGTCCAGGGAACCAGATGACCAACCCACACATTACAGACAGCCATTATATAATGGACATCAAAAGTTCAAATGTACGTTAGACACTATTGACAATACCGTGTAATACCGTAATACAATCTAAATTCTAGATAAAAAATAGAGAGACTTAATAATAGACGTTAAAGTTTTTTTTTGAAAATAATTGTTTACTCCAGGTATTGTTATGACTAAGGTACGTTATTATCCAAACAAACGACGGTGACAACTCGAATGAACCCATTTATAAATTCCATTGTAATTCCTACCACTACCTCGTAATGATTCGAATAATTGGATATTGCTTTCTTTGTTTGGATTTTATTTTGGTCTCGTTTAACTACGCGTTTTGAATATAATATTGTTTTGTTATCAAAGTTATATAACAAATATCTTCATGGCTCTAATAGACCCAAGTAATATTGATTCAAAATAAAATAGGCGTGTCGTATTGTGTCGGTCTTGAATAACGACAGGTTTTTTTGCATGGACGTTTTAGCAGGCGACTTAGCGATAAAATCGGAGATAGGTAGCGTCGTCATCCTTTGTAACATCAACCAGATCAACTGCTACGGTCAATAACACGTATGCCAGGCGCAGTGGCTGTTGGCAATATCTCCCCATCAGGGAAAGTCTATGTCAAGCAGTGTTCCCCAACTGGTTGATAGATGGATAACTGGAAATAAAATAGGAATTCAACATTAGGTTACCTGTCGGTTGTGTATTAAGCCAAACATAGTAACCAATATTTGCACCGAAGCATCTTACTTTATCGAATCCAATTAATTATATAATTTGGAACTGAAAATATAGAAACGGTACCTACATATATATTGAATTTACACATTTAGATTACTGTTGTTACATACAAATAAAACATTTTTTACAAACCATAATTACATACTACTAATAGCTACGTCAAAAAGCTCACATATCTAATTACGGTAAGTGTCTAAGGAACTATACTATATTACATAACAAACTTTTTATGCTTTGAAATAAATTTAATTGAATATCCAATGTTCGCACCTGCGGAGGTAAGCAGTAAGATTAAGGCGGCGCCGGCATCTGTTTGTAAACGGAAAGTAAATTCCAAAAGCTAAAGAAGTCAATAAAATCACGCTCAAGGAATTTTATGTAATCTGCGAGGATTATTTGATAAAACCTTGCCTTTATGAGATTGTTTCCAATATTCAATTATGCAAATTTCGACCTCTATAATGTATATCGGCTGGCCTTTGCACGTGTAGATTAAAAATCCGGTTATTGTTACAAAAAATACTTTCAGACACTAATTTGGACAGTTATAAAGTAGGTATTGACAAATATTGTACTATAAACACAATTGTTTAAATTCTATCTGTAATACGTAAAATAATACACATATTACCGTGTAGTGAAATCATTCTTTGAAAATAATGCAACTGTAATAGTGGAGCGATTCTCGTCGTTTCGAACAATGACCTAGTAATGTAATTAATATTTTAAAAATTACTTTTGTATAATAGCAAAATATGACATTAGACATTATTTAAAAGTGGTAGAAACCTTTGTAGTTCGACTCCAGCGGCACCATCGCCACCTGCCTTATAATAGCAGTATTAAGCGCTTCTGTGTTCTAGTCTGAAGGATTTGGTAAGGGAGACATACTTATTCGAAGCGTTCCGACTTAGTCCTTAACTTAATCTTATCAACGCATCTATGGTTGACCTCATGTAGACCTGTTATCTTATCTGGAGTAGATTACAGATGTCAATGGGCGGTAGTAGGCACTTATCATCAGGTGGGCTGCATGCTCGTTTGCAATTTCTATAAATAAAAAATAAGTGCTTAATATAGCATGCTAATGTCATATTTTACTATTTTAATTTTTTGCTAACTTTTGTCCATAATTTTGTACTCGTGCATTTTGTTAGCATTGTTACCGAATATGATAAGTTGAAATAAACTGGTATTGAATGGGAGACATATTCATACAAAGCAATTTAAATTAGTCTACAGAAATAACAACTCATCTGTAGCCGACCTCAGGTGGGGGGCAATAGGTACTTACCATATACCAACCAATATAAAAAAATCTGAATCGGAATAAGTAGCGCAGCTAATCTGTGCCGCCTCTTAGAGAACCAGATTCTAGATTCCAGACCGGATTCCATAATTTGATCCTTTACTAGGTGAACGGGCATTGCAAGAAGAAGTGAATAATTAAATAAGCATTAAAATACTTTAGTAGATTACTATTATTTTCAGAGACCATAGCACGTTTTATTTATATACACATAGCATGTAATAGTTATACACATACATACATATAAAGTTTTAAGTAAATAAGTATAAAATCCACATAAAGATTAAACTTGTTAATTCGCTTACAGTTTGAAGAATTTGTCTATTTTCTGTGTAATATAAGGCATCACTAAAGTAAAAATGTTTATATAAAGCGTACATAAATAAAAGTAATTATACATACTGCGTACGTAGCACATAAAATTGAGAGTAAAAGCTGGTTTGTTTATCTAAACGTGATGTAATGTAGATCTTCAAAGACCCTGAGTGCTGTTTCACCGGCGAGCAAGTATATTAGTAGGTATTATTATACCGTAGAATGCCGTAGGTTTTTTGTAGATCTTAACCAATTTATAAAATTAAGCAACGTCGGTTGCAGTCGGGAATTGGATGGGTGACCGCTAGTGACAGGCAAAATTTTGATTGCGTTTTCGTGCTGTGGAGAGTTACGCCATCGCTAAGGTACAGTTATTCTCAATAGAAAACAGACGGTTAATCTTGTCAGAAACCGGATGGATTTAATAATCCGACATGATTGACACAAGAAGCGGAAGAACAGAACCATTCCAACAATCCGTACTAGAATACGGTTCAGAACTCCGATTGTGGGAAAACACTAATGCCCAGTAGTGGGATATAAAAACGTGGTACAACATAACAGCTAACAGGAAATTACTTAATAACAGTTCACGTGAAGAGATTTTAGAAAAACAAAGTACTGGGACGTCAAAACCTAATGGTTTTGTTTTGTATTCTTATCTGATACCTATATCATTTGAAACTCGGCCTCTGAATCGGGGGGTCCGAGGTTTAAATCCCAGGCACGCACCGCTGACTTTTCGAAGTTATATGCGTATTAGAAATTAATTATCACTTGCTTGAACGGTCAAGGAAAACATCGTAAGTAAACCTGCACACCTAAGAGTTTTTTAAAAAAAAGTTCTTTAAGTTGTGTGAAGTCTATCAATTCGCACTTGGCCAGCGCGGTGGACTAAGGCTTTAAAGCCCTCTCACACTGAGAGGAAACCCGTGCCCAGCAGTGGACAATAATGGGTTGACGAGGACGACCTATGTAATGTCATTTATGTCGGATTTTATTTTGATCTTCAGTCAATTTTCGCACGTCGATGCACTATAATCTTTATGCTACTCGAGTGACGTAGGTTTTAATGAAAGACATTTTTTCAAAGAATTAGGTAATACAAATACTTAGTATTCGCTTAGTGGCCGATAATGGCCTAATATTTTTGGTGAATATAAGGATGTTTTATCGATATCACTAAAGCTCGTCAATAGCCAACAAACAAACATATTGAATTGTCTTTGTCTATTTATGTTATAATTAAGTGAATTAACGAGATCGTAGGAATACTTTTTAGTTTATTGATTTGTTGATATCATCCTAGTTTCTTTAAGGTTTACAATTTTATAGTTACGATCTTTGTCAACTGCAAATGGAAAAATAATTCGGATTGAGTAATGGAATTGATATAACATGAAATATTATTATAGTATTGAATAGTTTCATTCTCAGCCGTTACGTCTATTTATGTACCGAATGAAGCCAATGTTTACCATCTCTGATTAGATCCTTAATTCAATACGAGAGACGTATTGATTTATTCTTCTATATTATTACTGATTAAAGTTCTGCAAACTAGTAGGAGACTGGGGAACGAGTGAAAATGACGGTCGGAAAATTTTATTTTATTTTCTATTTAATTTTTTGTTCTATATACTTACCTATATATATTTAAGGGTATAGTTGCCGGCTCACTTATATATGAGGCGACCACCTCATACTTCAGGAGTAATAACGGTGTCTCCAGTTGAGTTCTATGTGAAGTTACCTAGCCATCAGGTGGACAGCGTGTTTATTTTACACTTCAATTTTGAAAAAAACAATAGACTGCACTGAACATTCCAGTGTCAGACAATATGTACATTTAATTTCGCTGTAATAAGCTACCTAGTATTACTAATCTACTATTACTACTATAATTGCTAACCTACGTACCTACTTTGCAAAAATGTTTTCGTTCTACGCGAGCCCGACTACTACGAATACTTGGCTGATTTTTATCATTTGTTATTTTATCTATCAGTGTAAAACCTAGCAAAAAAGGATTTTTGGTACGAAATCCTGTTATTTTTTTTTAATATTGTCCGTGTAACGGTCAAGGACAGATAAACAAGACAAATAGAACTTACGAGAGAAAATGTTACTACATACTAATAGAATTCATTTCTGCACAGAACAAAAACAGTAGGTATAAACCGGCGGGGACACAACTAATCCAAAATAAGTAATTTTGTACCATAATAGAGTAAAAAATCTAATTAGCTACACTGGCAATTAGTTATTAATTTACTTAAAAAATACGCTAAAATATTCAGCACATCATTCAAGCGAGAAACTTGGAAAAATTCGCACGATCTCCTTCAATACGTTATTAATGAGCTATGAAATATTAATTTGAATATAATGGTAGACTTATTAAAATCATTGAATATACATTCAAGATCACGTTTTAAGAAATTTGATCGTTTTAACAAAGTTACATCTTTATACGTTATGATATTCTTAAATATTTGAAACTTTTTACATTTATGCTGCGATACATTTTAATCAAATACATTTTAGTTAGATATAGCCTACTATCGCTACTACACGCGACTGCCTTGGGCGATATTCGTAGACTGGGGGTGACGCGACAGTATGATGGTGTATTTACGATTATATTGCTACTGAATTGCTATTAAAACTTATAGGGAACCATCTCCATTAAAATAAAACTGTCTTCACATCATCAGTTTTTAGTGGTAGTACGTACTACACGTGTAGGTAGGTCGCACTGAAGAAGATAATATCCTATATTCAATTATTCCACATTTAAAAACACATCTTTAAAAAATATTATATTTTGTACCAATATAAACTTTAGATTAGAACACAGAAAAGAGGTTGCCGTTTAAAAGCAGAAATAGTCGTATGTTCTACTGTGCTTCTACTTCAAAAGCGTAAAGTAAAACAGGGTAAAACAAAATAAAACCATACAAAAAGTAGAGCTAATGATATTATACTTCCTAACGCCATTACGTTAGTAGGAACTTATTTATCTGTAGTTAGGGAGCTTTGAAAAAAACTTCACACCAGAGGGAATTGTTTACAGCAAATAGAAAACAAACAAAATACATTATCTGAGCCATTAGGTCAAAAGTACAAAGGGAGCTTAAGAGCTTTTAGGGTTTCACACGGAAAACAAGATTTTTATTTGCCGATCAGAACATATCTTCAATTTTCTTTTGTCTTAATTCATATTTTATAAGGTATATACTGCGGGTACGGTATATACCTTTTTATCGGTATATACCATATTGCGGGTGAAATATTATAAAACAAACTAACTTGTATCCGCGACTTTGTGCCCGTGAATCATAAATAAATTAATAGCTATTCCTAAGAATATAGGAACCTATAGTCTAGAATACGGTTCTAGTTTAGGCTCTGCAATGATTCAGCTCAGAAGTGCATATTCTTTCACCTACCTACGTAGCAACATAGGTTTTATATATTTTTTATTACTACTGAACACTGGCTATTTGTACTGAACCAATATCAAATTACACGGTTCAAAGTTTTTAGAATAGTTCTCGATTAGGATGAACGTCAGTTTCCTTTTAAGCAAACTGGCAACTTTAAGATTCTTTGGAAAGTTCTCGTTTACTCTCATTCCACCTATTATAAATTTCTAACTTATATATGGGATTTGTTTTAAGTTACCAGCGTTATTTGCTTTAAGTTTTGCTTAATATATTCAACGTAGAATGTTTGCGTTGTAATTTTCAATTATATAAACATTCGAAGAATATTATTCTTTTATTTAAAACGTCACGATTTATTACTGGTTGCAGACATCAATTTGTATTAATATTTATTTAAACACGGGGACAATTGATTTACTGATATGTATTTCGTTACTCGACGTGTCGAAATATCCATAACGCGTTGCCTTACAAACACAACATTGAAGTAACCCTTACACTCATTTCATTTTATAAAAATGAGTCCGTTTTATGAAGTGGGGTGAGATATTGTAGCACTTAGAACCCGACAACCAGCACTTTCGAAACAAATCGATGTTTGCTCGTAAACAGGGACCCTTTGTTCCCCAGGAGTCTCACAATGTACGATCAAATAGATGGTGAACCAAACGTTAAAGAAACAAACAGCATATACTAGTTTACAGACGGCTTCGCTCGCGTCAATATGTAGGGTATAGGTATAGAAGTAGGTAGGTTACCTCCAGGTATAAGTTATTTTTATACCCCTCGGAAGTAGTATATTTTTTTAGAATAAAAGGTATTCTGTCTTTTTTTGATTCCTGGCAATGTGTGTTCAAAATTTCAAAATGATCGGCTGAGTAGTTAAGGGCGTAAAGGCTATACCTACAAACAACTCGCAGTAGCATTTATAATAGTTA
>DWNY01002585.1:0-10877 GCA_018250635.1 Telegonus apastus | reverse complement strand
AATTATCTCTAAAACAGAAAACCCGACTGCTTGAAATAAATTGACTTTGATACCCATTCTCATTCGATACCCATATTTTTATGATCCAAAGATATTTCCGGTTCCCCCCTTTTTTCTTCGTTCGTACCATATTAAAAATTGTATAGCCTATGTTACTATGACAACTTAGACGAACACTTACAAACCTTAATTTTTAACTTGGGAATCCCATCATGGGTTCCTCTCGGCTGCGCGAGCAGCGAAGAGTGTGCCGGACTCCTACTGGCTAAAACCCAAGTTGTTACTTTGGACGCCCTTTTCGGGACCACGGATACGATAATAGCACTCGTCCGCGGTCCCGATAATAGTAGAGTAAGGGAGCCAGCCTGAAACTTGTCCATCGTAAAGAAGGAGAGGGCAAATAGTACCTACCTGCCTCTCTTTTCCACATGTGTGATTAGACAAAGTAAGTAAGGTATCTCTCATCTTCCCTCTCTTACTATTTGTTGGATACTCGCACTCACAGGCCTGCCTATGGCTCCCCTACTCTATTATAATACCTATATGCTTAGGACACCCCATATCCTACGCTAATGCCTCTATTATAGGGGTGGAAAATAGTCTTGGAGGACCCTTTTTCTACGCCCGGGTTTTCAGATGCGAATAGGGAGGACAGAAAAAAGCTATAAAACCTGCTCAACATTAAACCTTTCCATAAAAGAAAAAAAACAAAATGTCGAACTGTTTAACAACAATAATTCATCGTTTTTACGCATTATAATTAAGAGTATTATGTACATTTACAACGCATTGTGTTGATTTCATACGCATTGTAAAGACATGGTGGTTACACGCGCGATGACATGCTGAATCTGACCTTGAGCGTAATTAGCGGTTAAATAACAGCGAAATATTAGCTACAGTTAATTTATGTTAACTGTCAGTTTCATTTGATATTGATTTGTTATGTTTTATTTTATATTTTCATTTTTAAGACGTGTCAATAATTGACGTTGAAAGATGTAAATTAAAAACACAATAAATTTAATTAATTGTTTTATATTGCAACTTAAGCAATTAAAACCTCATTTTCCCTATAACGGAAGTTTTTCTAATGCTCAGATGAAACATACGTAATATAAAACTTTTCTATCTGGAGATATAATTTTAGTTTTCTTTTTTTTAATATGGTGGTATTTTGACAATTGTGGCGAGTCCACTAGTATATTATAAAAAACATTGAAATACTGATTAACCATGTTTAAAATAATATAAAACACTTAGCCGAGTGCTCGCTTAGTGACATTTATCCTTCGAAAGTTACCATACATGTAGTATTTAACTGTGATTAATAAAAAGGCAAGGTTTATAGAAAAGGTCTAGAAAGGTGTTGCGTGATTTCCTTATAAGTTACTACATTCCACGGGTGACACCTCTATATAACATTTGTTCTATTTTTAGCACTAATTTTAGATGTATCTACGAAATAACAAAGATTAATGAAGATACTATAACATCGAACTTAGTTTAAAATTAGATGTGTGCGTCAAAACTTGGCTTAATTTATTAAGTAAACTCGAGTCGTCGTCAACCCATTATTGTCCCACTGCTGGGCACGGGTCTCCTCTCAGTGATAGGCCTTTAAGGCCATAGTCCACAGGCCAAGATTTTTTTAAAGAACTCTTAGGTGTGCAAGTTTCCTCACGATGTTTTCCTTCACCGTTAAATCAAGTGATATTTTCATTTACCGCGTTCAGTCCACGCATAAGTATGTAATAAAATGTGACAAAACCGTACACAATACACTATCAAGACAATTTCTATGCGTTTGTTTATCTAATTTTGACCGACGTCAATAACCGCGTATCTTAATCCATTGATAATAAATATGGAGATATCGATATTGGCAAGGGTCATGTTTTAAGGGCATCTCAGAGGTCATGCACAGGTCAACTATGCGTTGTTTTCAATTAATTTTCCATTTAATTAATGCAAATCTCGCAACAGATTCGCTAATCGATCATTGATCTGTTTTGTTTTTGTAGTCCCTTCTTTAATGTTTTTGCGGTGATTTTTTAAGACATCACTTTTTTGTAGGATTTATCTTGTGAAATTAAAATAGTTTAAATTATTTCGTGGATACAGCAATTTAGTGAATTTCTTCTCAAAGTGACAACGTTTAATCCATAATCCACCACGCTAGCCGAATGCGAATTAGGTAGGATAGGATTTTCTGTTTCACTTAAGGGAAGTGATAATTAGTTTCAAAAATTTTATTTTACTAAAAACTTATGTACACTTTGAAAAATGTTTATGTATGGTAATCGAATTCCAGACCACAGCGTGCGAGGCTTTAATTTAAGACAACTTGTTTAAGACATAATATAGATGTAGTACCTATATACTTGAAGAACATAATCCCCAGATTGAAGTGAGGTAAAATATATACTGTATGACGCAGTATCGCGCCGCAGTGGTCAGCCGCAACCGCAAGCCGCAAACGCATCCCAGTACATAAGAACTAAAAAAACTAAAACAAATACAAAATGGCCGTGAATCACACAAAACAATTAACCTAGATACGTGTTGAACGCTCCATGAAATTATAAATTATGTAGGAAGTGCAGAGCGAGTGATTCAATGCTCGCGTGTCCGAGCGAGTAAATAGACCACGGATAGTGTGGACTTGAGACAAATAATCCTTGTTGTTGGAGCAGAATAGCTTAGAGACTTGACTTAAAGTATGCTACAAGTAGATTGTATATGTTGTGTAAAATAGGGACAAAAACGTAGCTGAGAATGAGGACTGTTTTTAAAAGCAAGGAGTTAAATATAAGACGATGGAAATAAAATTAAAAAATGCATCTTGAAGTGAAAGGAAGAGTTCGAAGCCAGAATCGGAAATTTCTACAGCTCACAGAGGTAAATAATATAATAAAAACAATTATATAAAAATGTTCACCTGATTCTGGTGATACACCTCAGGTAGAATATAACCAGTCTAATGTTATATAGCGTTCGTTACAGGTATCCACTCAAATCAAATCAAAAATATTTTATTCAAAGTAGATTCTTTAAAGAATATACTTTGAATCCAATCGTCAAATATTTCATTTATCAAATATTTGAATCAATAAACAGAAGTGACTTGCTATCTACGCATGTAGTCTGACTGCATGAACAAAGAAAGAAGTGAAATAAGTAATTTCATTGAGTTATGAAACCCATGTTTACAGTTTCAGTAGTCAGCCCATGTAGCCTTGTACTTTATCTAAATATGAGTCAGCTCGTATTGCAGATTTCTGGTTAATTCCACACCCTTCGTGTATTGTTATATCAATGTTACACATAATCTAAATATCTAATTACGCCCGATTAGGAATTCATAATAGATAATAGCCCGCATTGCCATGTTTATGTTGAAATACAATTTACCAAACTATGATATGGTAGGATAATTTTCATTGTGTTGGTAGACCCTATTGTCTTTCGACTTTTTCTAGGTTGTAGTAATACTATCTAAAGCAGTGATGGCCTAATGGTTGAAACTCGGCCTCTCAATCGTGGTCGAAGGTTCACATCTCAGACACCTCTGGCGTTTCGAAGGTATGTGTATTAGAATTTAATTATCACTTGCTTTAATGGTAAAGGCAAACATCGTGAGTAAACCTGCACACCTGAGAACTTAAAAAAAAAAGTCTCAAAGGTGTGTGAAGTCTACCAATTCGCACGAGGCCAGCGCTGTAGACTACGGCCTAAAAGCCCTCTCACTCTGAGAGGAGACCCGTACCCAGCAGTGAGACAATAATGGGTTGACGTCAGTAATACTATCTAGGGTTGCTTAAATAGTCTAATCATGACAGAGGGCTCTTTACCATCATATCAAAAGCATACTTGTTGCTAGTATGTGATGAAAACAATCTCAAAAAAATAATTAATCTATGTAGATAGATTTCCTCATGACGTTATTATTTATCGGCAAAGAAATTAGTTAATAAATAACGTTCACTACACTCATAGGCCCTCACTGGAATTTTCTCCTGCGTCGTGGATGCCATGGTAACACAAAAACAAATACACAAACACCCAGACCCAGGACAGAAATCGAAATTCATCATTCAGATATTTGTCTGGACGGGGATCGAACCCGGAACCCACTGTGTGTCACACAGGCATGGTAACCGCCACGCGGGTCGTCAAATTATATTTTAATCAATTGATATTTAGTCAATTGATATTTTAAACTAATGCACACGTGTCCCACTAAACTTAAAACAAGTATTTAAAACAGAAGTATTTGTGATTCAAACCCAGAGACTCCGAGCTTAAATTTCAAACTACAATTGCAATGATTTATTCCTCCCCTAATGTGAAGTTTTGGCAAAGTCACCGCGCCTGGTACGTATCGGTACAGGAAGACGCTACTGCCTATCTTTTTTATCTTATGGAAGTAGTAATCGAGCATGCTGCCCACATGATGGTAAGTGGCCACTCCCGCCCATGGACATCTGTAATCAACCCCAGATAAGATCACAGTCCTACCTGAGGTCGGCCACAGGTGCGTTGCTACTCCTAACCTAACCACACCCTTAACACTGCTGTTATTAGGCAGAAATAGATGTGGCGGTGGTGCAGCCGGAGTCAAACCAAAAAGGGTTCTACCATCTTAAAATTCGTAGTATATTCGTTGTAAAGCGTTGATGCGAAACAGTTTTTGAAGCGTAAACAGTTTTTGAACACGCAGGGCGCATCTATGATCTAAATATCTGGTAAAAAACACTAACATCCACGTCGTTTCGATTCCAGGCCGCGTGACGATAGGCTCGGACCCGACATGCGACATCTACGTCGTGGGCACCGGCGTCGCGAGCGTTCACTGTCGCGTGGAGAACTCGCACGGTGTGGTCACGTTGTACCCGCTGAGCGGCTCCACGCTGCTCGACGGACTGCCGACCGACAAGCCGACTAGACTGTCGCAGGGTTCGTACACGATCTTAAAGAATAATCAGAGCATACTGATTATACATTGTCATGTCTGACATGAGCATGTCGGGCAAAAAAAAAAGAAATAGGTACCGATGTGACTATGTCCTTTATATCTATCTGATATTGGTCAGCAGCATTAATACTTGTTAATACCAAGAATATTTCTTGCCTGACACGTTGTTACCTCGGTCATGTCACTATCATGACTTGTAATGCAATGTGTATTTTTATTAATCATTCATCAATCATCATGCTACTTCTTTTTCTTTCATATAACTTCTAAAGACGAAACCGTAAAGTCGCAGCTGGATTTCATCCCGCCTAATGTCTTCGTTTTTAATAACAATGGAGTAGCAAATTGTACTAGAGACTTATCATAAAAACAAAAAGTTCGACTGCTGAAAATTGATCGACTTTCATACCCAATTACACATTTGATACCTATATATTTAAAAAATCCGTCTCTTGCCTTTCATACCCAGTTATTCATTTGATACCCATATAAAAAGCCCCCCCATTCCCACTTTTTTATTCGTTTGCAGGCACCATATTAAAAAAATGTATAGCTTATGTCACTATGACAACTTAGACGATTCTAACGAAACCTCATATGTTAAAATCCATCAAGCTGTTTGGACTGTGTTCCAAAGAAATAAACATACACACGCTCGAAGAACATTACCCTCCTTCTGACGCAGTCGGGCAAAAATTAAAAAAAAGTTACATATCATAAAAAAAAAAAATCTCCTTACCAATAAACCAATGTAACATTCCAGGTAGCATGCTCACCATCGGCCGTTCCAACTACCTCCGCTTCAACCACCCCGAGGAGGCGAAGCTGATGAAGTCGGTGCTACCCTCGGGCCACGTGTCCATGGCGCCCATACAGTTCCAACCGAACGAGCAGTGCGTTTCACCTGGTGAGGAAATGGTATTTGACACTCTATGCACCCGGTATCACACGTTCTTAACAAGTTGTCATGACAAAAAAATGCACAATTAGATTTTCTACTAGTTATGCCGGCGCATACAAACGCATTAAAAATAGAAATAGAAATACAAATACAAATACAAATAAGTGAAATTTTATACGGTGCAATTTGGTTCTTATTTGAGAAAACTGTACTACGACTTGAAACGGTTCCTGCAGGACTCAATTATTACGTTATACCATGAGGAACCGATCATTTTTCCAGGACAAAAGTTAGTGATTTAAGTAGTGTATACCTAAACTATGTCGACTCTTTAAATTATTAAAATTCAGCTCATTCATTATTATTTCAGAATTATAAGTGGCTTATATGTTAGACAAGACTACAATCTATCTATGTACCAAATATCAGCGAGATCCGTTCAACCGTTCAAGGGTTATAGAGTAATAAGCACCCATCTAACCATCTATCCGACCATTCACACAAATTGTCGTCTTTGTAATATTTGTATGATTAATAAAGATTACGATTTCAATTTCAGGTTACATCAACAACCATTCAGAGCCAAACAACCAATGTTACCAAAATACCAACAAACAGAAAATATACAAAGACAACGCGCTATCTCAACTGGACCAGGAATTGGACATGACGCTCAAAGAAATGTCCAGGAAGAAACCGCCAGCCGTTCCTAAAAAACCCTACAAAGACTTAGACCAATCAGATTCGAACTCCGATCAAGAGATAAAACCCAAAATGGGGAGCATAATGGCCAAAGTGTCCAAATTTGAGTACTACGCGAAGCAGCAGAAATGCGTCGGTCGATCGCAGTTCTACACTTCGAACGAAATGGAGATATCTCCGAAAGTATTCAGTTCCAACTCCTTGACGGTGAACACGCCGGCGAAAGACGTCCTCGGCGGGCGAAACGTGCCGAATTACATGAACAAGGTGAAACAGGAACAGAAAATGATCGTACTGAACGAGAACAACATGATCGAACCCAAGAACTGTTCGTACGCGAACGTCGCGATACGTAACAAGACCAAGATCGATGATATCGTTCGGAATTTCGACGACGTGCGGTCAGACTATAAACTCAAAAAGGTCAACAACGATCAACAAAGTCGACCGGACAACAACATTTACGGGAAGATCAACGTTGATAGGCGGCAAGATTGCGATAAGAACGAATGTAAGAACAACTTGGAGATATCCAAGAGCAATATAGACCGGAATGAACTGAGGAATGATGATAATTTAGATGGTAAGGGTGAATATGGAAGAATCTGTGATAATAGAAACTTTACGAAACCGCTGTGCCTCCCTTCGTCGGCGTACGACAGGAATCCACAGTACTCGCCCGTGTACGCGAACTGTCATTATGACAGGAGTTTTGACGCGGAGAGCAAGAGAATGAAGGTATGTTGTTTTTTTTCTTGTTTTACGGCCATGAATTCACAGTATTCATTTATTGTCTCTCTTTATTTCTTACTAGTTGACCAGGCGAACGTTGTTCCGCCAGGTGTGTTTAGAAGTTCGCCCGTGAGTCAGTGATGTTTGTACAATGACGCCATCTAGTCCGCTAAGGTAGAACTATTCGCGTGCGTACGTAATTCGACGTAAGAAAAGTTACTTCTGATATTAAATTGTAATAACTTTAGGTAGAGTGGATCGATTTTGATGAAATTAAGGCTAAATGTTATGTTAAGATTCGTACTATGAATATATCTGCATTTCCACGAATTCAATACCGTTGTTTTAGCGGCAAGTAATTTTAAACACAGAGACACAGCGAACGCGAGTTACATTCTTATTATATATACAAATACAGGTATCCTAATGGATATCCACACGGAAAATGGCGACGATGAAATGGTTCCATATGGAAGATGATGATGATGAGATAGATCCAGTAAAGTAATGGGAGATTTTACAAGGACTTAATGTGGTGTCTTGGAAACAACGCACAAAGTCACCTCACACAGCATTATATCACTTTCCTACACACGTGCTCGTTATTGAAGGCTTTATTTTATTTATAAAAACCCTAAAATTTTTACACATAAAAACAAGACTTTATATACGTTGTAAAAAATAAGATCATGCTACGAACCGGCTATTATAGCATGTCTAATATATTTTGAAGGTTCTTTTTTTTAGGAAACCTTTGTGAAAATTACAGCAACCACCATCACACCTATTTCTGTTTTTTAGATTGAAGGGTGTGGTAAGGGAGACATACTTATCCGAGGCGTTCTAACTTAGTCCTTAGAGTTAGCAACGCATCTGTCGCCGACCTCAGGTAGGACTGGTCGTATCTGGGGTTGATTACAGATGTCCATACGGCAGTGGCCACTTACCATCAGGTGGACGCTCGTTTACTACTTGAATCTCATTAAGAAAAAACGCAAAGTGATATCAATATTCAGCTTGTATTATTTCTGGATTTAAAACAGTAAATGTTATCTTTTTCAAAACAAATAGTTCGTCGTATAAACTTACCTATTGACGAGATGCGTCATAAATTTCCTTATCGTACGGCAAATATAAAGATGTCATGTACCTCTACCATTGTACGATTATGTCCATATATAATAAAAAAATATAATAGAAATATACATTAGTTGCAATATTTTTAACTCATACGCTCATGAATCTTAATTGCTTTTTGTGTATATTTATTGTTTTAAGTCGTAGTGAATCAGTAAAGTTCTACCGGTAGGTACCACCGTAACACCTATTTATAACGTGAACAGTTTGTACGTTTCATTGCATGAGTGTGGCTGGGGGATGAATAGATTACGAGACGACTCCCTTAGGCCTTATGAGTGACAGATTTTAAAACCCCTTTTGTACTCTAGGTACACGTCTGCAAAATTCCGAAAAAAACATTATTACTCAATTGCGTCAGAAGAAGGGTAATGTTTTTCTAACGTATGCATGTATAAATAAATAAATATCGCTTTCTACACTCTAGTCCCACAGTAGGATTTTCTCCTGTGTCGTGGGTGCACAAACACCCAGACCCAGAACAGAAATCTAAATTTATCATTCAGATATCTGCCAGGCCGGGTATCGAACCCGGGACCCACTGCGTGTCAGACCGGTATGGTGACCGCTCCACCACGCGGGTCGTCAAATGTCGCCAATGTAATTATATATGTATGTATGTCCATTTCTTGGGCACGCCCTACAGCCCAAACGGCTTGACGGATTTTAACACATGAGGTGTCATAGTGACAGCGATTTTACAAATTTTTAATGTGGTGCCTGCGAAGGAAGTAAAAAATAGGGAAAGGGCAAAATATTTTCGTATCATAAGAATATGGATATCAAATGAGTGAGAAAACAAAGTCAATCAATTTGAAGTAGTCGGATTCTTTGTTTTTAAGATATTCCTTAGTTTTAGCACAAATTATTTCGACTCAAATAATAGCATTTTTTGTACGTATTTCGAATTAAGCGTTGTCATGGCTGATGACGTCACGCCTTAGCATTTGCATAGAAAAGTTCATGCTATACAGTATTATTGTTCTCGAGCATGACGTCATGTCGCTCTGATTAGAGTTTCAGTAAACATAGTCGACAGCAATTTTTTTATATCTTAATTATTATTTTTTGGAATTCTTTTGATTTCTTTATTTAAAATCATTTGTTCTTTGTTTTTTTAATACTGTCAAAGTACCTACTGACTTCAAGTGTAACCTGTTCTATGTGGAATTGGTCCGTGGGCAGCAGTGGCCACGATTGGCTCGTATTCTACGCTAAGGTAATAAAATATAAGTGACCTAGGCTCTTTCACATCTAAAACAACTGATAATAAATTTGGGTTCCTTGCTTTTATTTCGAGCTATGTTAGAGTAAGTTATATTAGGAACGAATCATAATTTTCCAAGATTAGCATGTACAAATAGACAGATAAAATATTTGTATATAATGTTTACGTGACGAATTAAAAACCGTTGGGGATTTAAAATAATAAAATTTGTTTTTTCTTATTTTTATGAGTTTTTCAAAAGTCGGGTAGTTTTTGAAGTTACGTTCAGTTTTTTCTATTCTATTTAGAAGAGGTACTTTGCATTCTGGCAAAAAATATATTCATATTAGGTATATATTATAAAATATATTTTCATATGTTAACATATTCTCAAAAGTCCGCATAAATTAAGGCTATAGTGAAGTAATAAACAAACAGATAGTTTAAATTGTATTAACTGCAATTAATTTATTAGAGCACAGATGCGTTCCTACACTTGTGGACTACGTCTGAACGCCCCGTATAATTTTCTCTCCCTTACCATACCCTTCAAGCCAATAGGGATGTAATATAGTCGCTTATTTAGCGACTTCGTCGTTAAAAATGACGACTTTTGACATTGTCTTAGCCAAAAAACAATATTCGTCGCTAAATATGCTCTAATGAATTTTCTAGCGTTTTTTGGAGTATAAATATTTCAAATATTTATTGGCAATAAGTGGTTGAAAGGCAAGATTTTAATCAATTTAAATCCATAGTTAGACTGAGCGACCTTTTTTTTGAAAGAATGAAAGAAATTTTATTCGTAATCACTTACAGAACATACCAAATACAACTGTATACTAGTACAAAATTGACAATATTAATAGTAAAAAAAATACACATAGACTTAAAATAATTTTTCACCTTCAATTCTTCTTTCGGCCGATGGAAAATGCAGTTTTGCGAATACGAAGGGTTCTTCCATGTTTATTTTTCTTATTCTATGCTATTTCTGAAATTTTCCTGCGGAACCAAAATTTTGTATAACATATCAGTTATATAACTGAATCAAGGAAACAATAGAACTTATCTCAAGATAAGAAATAGATACGCAATCATACTGCAGACATGTACTGCGGAGTTATTGTCCGATCATAATACTAGTTTACTTGTAAAACAGTAGTAAATTACTGTCGCGTGAATGGGGGATTTATTTTTTATTTTTTGAGTTTTTTTTT
>DWNY01002584.1:0-10878 GCA_018250635.1 Telegonus apastus | reverse complement strand
AAGGCTGTCAGTGATAAACGAAAAACGTCAATGAAATATAGGCGTGTGTGCTCACACTTACTAACTTATAGGTGGCTTTGTTCGTATACTCCCATTACGCCATTTTGATTGGACAATAATGTGTGCTATAAATGTTAGCAATTTAGAGGCTAACAGTTAGTGACATTTTTATTGCACACTTTTTTAAGTGACGTTCGATTTACAGAGCATAGAATCAAAGCATTAGGTACCTATTATCAACCGAATCTACAGCCAATAAAGCGCTCTTTGAAAAAAAGAAATCGTTCGTTTTTTGAAATTCAAACAAAGTAAAGGTCACAGTGTCCGATAATCAGCCGCGGGAGGGCGGTCATCCCTTATCTCAAGCGAGGGGCGCGTGGGGCAGGTCCGCCGGCCGCCGGCTATTGACATTGTATTTTCAAATTTACCCACTTTTCCCTATTGTCCGCAACTTTTTACGCGGGTCGACGACCGCCCAGTGGCCAGATGTTGCGTAATAGGTATTGTTTTTTTTGTTATGGAGTGTTGAGTGACTATTTTTGAAAGTGTCATTTTTCAAATTTGGAATATGTTGGCGTTTGTTAGCTATGTCCCCTTATTTTAAGTAATGACGAGATCTAAGAAAAGGCCTGAAAATATTGTTTATCCTCGCTTTGTAGATATGTAATTTAAAATAGTATACAATAATGGCAGTGATATTAAAGGCCAATGGTAAAAGATTTGTGTGCTGTATTAATTATGTATTTACCGGGACTCTTTGATTTTTTTGATTGTATGTTACTTATACATATGTATGAACGTGGTCGTTACTCGTCGACTTGATACCAGGACCCCACATACTTCAATGAAGATATTGTGTTCGCTTAGATATATTAACAACTTATGTTTTTAAAATAATAGGGACCGTCACAACCAAGTATTCAGCGGTAGCAATGAATTTGGTAGACTTCTGATAAGACTAACATACTTGGAATAGATAAATTATCTTTGGCGGAGAAGCAGTTAATATACCTATACATATATTATAACAAGCTGAAACGAATACTGTAGCAGTATTGTTGGTTTTGCTTATTATAGTCGGAAAAATTCCAATACACACACATACAAACACATTTTCAATCACTGTCTCACCCTATAATAAAAACAAATCTACATTACATTATAAGTATTACAAAGTAAAATGCAATGACAGACTTAAGTAAGCAGGTATACAATTTGTAACGGCGACCAAGAATCCATATCTTTTAACATTCAAACATGGCGGCTGAGCGTTCGAGTTTATCAATCGAGTCTGCTCCCGAAAGCCAAAAAAACTTCAATTCATAAACGATCTCATAGCGGCGCGGGCAGGGATGAGCTAGGGCTATGAGATTAGCGTATATTTAACAAATAGATAAAATGAGCCTACTGTAAGCCTCACCTAATATATCTAAGGACGTCTATTTCTAGCACTGGGGTATAAATAGGATTACAGTCTTTGGTGTTTAATACCGCCACCCATTTAGGTTCCAGCTCTAAAATCTTGGGTTCCAAATCTCAGATATTTCATATTTTTGAAATCATGTCTATCTTTGTGTAAAAGTCCGCATTGAAACTCCCCTGGTGGCCGTCTTCAGCGCTGCGAAGAGTTCACCGGGATCTCCAAAGGAACGCCTGTGTCTCCAAAGTAACTGAAGTCCTCTGAGCGCGTTGCCCCGTCGGGGGTCTACCCCGACGAGCATTGCACTGGCTGCACCGTCTGGTCCACGACAGCATGAGACCACACATATCGCCGTCCTTCTTGTGGTCGCTGTATAGACGGCTTCAGCTCCCACTCTTGCCGCCTGCAACTCCGAAAGCCCCCTTTTAGTCGGCTCTTTCGACAGGCAGGGGATATAGTAGCTCTATTATGATCCCGGCACTACAAGGACAAAAAATTGCACCGATATGTTCCTGAACCGGGAGTCGAACCCAAACTTCCTGGGTGAGAGCCAGGTATCCTAGCCACCTGACCATACTTGATATTGAGTCATAGTAGGTGCCTACCGTATCAAATGTTAATGATAATATGCTATAATCAATTCAATGATGAAATAAATCCAAACGTCGTGGAAAAACATCAAAATTACGTAATCAGTGAAAATAATTAATTTTGATTGAATTCGTATATTAGATACTGAAAATACTAGACCACATGCAGTTCCTTCTAATTAATGTGAACCGCTAGTTTCGAGGCCTCTTCCAACAGAGGCCAATGTCCACCTCCATTGATTCGGCTTTCTTTAAGAAATCACGTTGGTCGCCGGAAGACGATTCGTCTCGCACCACACCGACCAGAACGTTCAACTAACACACCATTCACACCTCATCTTACAACACACGAAAACCAACTCAATTCTATGCCAACTAAATTCCTTTATCAGTTGTCTTGTCTCTAGTTGACAATACTAGTGATGTTACTGAGTTTGAACCTATGGCTGGTTCGTTTAACGTCTGGTTTGCACTGGGAGGGTTAGGCAAGACGAACATTTCCAATGCTTCGTTCCTTCACGCCCGAATGCAGGGGTGTAAACGCACAGTCATCGACAGATGCGTTACGCCCGGATAGATGTGATCCACTGTTTCTAATCCTCCTTTCTGGCTGAAGGTTGACCGGTCTAATTGGAAATTTAATGTATGCCGCCTTCGTTTATTTTATCGAAGCTTATTAGTCATATTGGTATTATTATGTAGTGTTAATGTGGTTAATAGAAGCCGTGATAGCCGAATTGTTGAAACTCGGCCTCTCAATCGAGGGGTCCGAGGTTCAAATCCCAGGCACCTTTGACTTTTCGAAGTTGTGTGCGTATTAGAAATTATTTATCACTTGCTTTAACGGTGAAGGAAAACATCGTGAGGAAACCTGCACACCTGAGAGTTATTTAAAAAAAATCTTGAAGGTGTGTGAAGTCTACCAATCTGCACTTGGCCAGCGCGGTGGAGTATGGCCTAAAAGCCCTTTCACTCCGAGAGAGACCCGTGCCCAGCAGTAGGACAAATATGGGTTGACGACATTAATGTGGTAGGTACATATGTTGTATCCTGCTGTCTTTATTACATTTTTATTATGTACTTAATTATTATTATTTACATGTAACTAAGTGACAGATGATTATGAAGCAAATGTTGACCAAGACTTTTACATATACCCTAAATGAAAAACTCCTAAATAAGCATTTTCATTATTCACCCACTAAGAGGCTTTGAAGGGGAATGAAAGATCGTTAAAAATAAAATTGAATTTCAAGCAATTCTCATTTTTTATTATTTTATACCTGACATTAAGCGGTTATATGTATCGATACCAAATTTGAAAGAAGTTGGATTGTTTGTCACCTTATTTGTTTTATTATGATCTTAATTCACATTGCAATAACATAGTGTAGATAATATATGAGGATATGTTAGCGGTGGATATGTAAATAGGTGTAACGGTGGTGCCGTTGCGGTCAAAGACAAAGAACTCTACCACGTATAATCGGAATGGCATACTTGTTAAATTTAAAATATGTTGTATAACTTATAAATGTAATTATATTTAATTGGTTATAAACATTTGTTACTATTTACGTCCCTGTTGTACACCGGTTTACAACATATAGTTCCATTTATCATATAAGTTATAATGATTGTTAGATATCTAGATCATATCCGACACGATTGGTGACAAATGTAATCACGGAAGTGATTAATTGTTTGAGCAATCCATTGAAAGTTAACTACAATGTTTATTACACTATCTTTGTACAAAATGCAATAGACATGATGAATAGTGGGGATATTTTTGTGTGATTAGACGCGTTGAATTCTTTAATATGTGCGTTTAGTTCTACGCATGAGCGTACGAGCGTACGTAGCGTGTAGCTGCGTATGCGCATCTACGGCGCGCTACGAAATCAGTTATATAATCAGTTAATTATCATGTAGAGTCATGATTGAATAATATTATATAAATGGTGCGTCCATTGAATTTAAAAAACAACAAGTTTATTTGAATATTCAAACACTGTTATTGAAGGGAAGTGTAATTTATCACATTCAATATCCAGACGAACAATACAAAGATATGCAAGTGTTAATATTTCACTCTAAAAAAGAAAATATCCGCAAACAATTTACAAATGCCTCTCCACAAAAACTACATGCGGAAAAACCTTTTGTGTCCCCCACGGATTCCCCGTCGAGTTCATTACACATCAACAGCGAACACCAATCAAGCTTTCATTAGTCGCTCGCGAAACAATCAATATTCATATCCCATGCGAAATCTTCATAACGCGCAGTGTGGACGGAAGAAAAAAAACTGATAAATGATCCGGAGACTGCGCCGCATTCGCAAAACGAAATTAAAAAGAACAAGCCATATCACTTAGCGCACACAGCAGCGCGGTTTTTATTAAAAAATTCTACATATCTCGCGCGTCTTCAGTGCCTTTATCTTAACCCCCCGCCCCCACGAAGAGAGACGGCGAATAAAAAATGCCCCCGAAAGAAAGGGACCATAGAATACGAAAATTATAATTGCCAACTGTACGTAAATTAACACCGTGGATTTGGAACTTTTGTCTCGTTCTCTCTCGGATGATGGCTATCGGGGTACGTGTGAGGGAGACGGGTCGTGTTCGGGTGTGTGCCGCGGAATGATTTACATGCATGCTCACAAACACAATAATGGACAGAGGCGCGGAAAATCGAAGGAAGCGATGCGACGATCGGTTTCCCGATTTGATTTATGCGCTAGTTGCATTTCGGGACGGATAGCGCTCGGATGCATAATGGATATGAAACTCGAACAATCCGGATCTCTTATTGAATCTGAACACTACTTCCAGGTATTCTTGGCTTCGACTCGGCTATTAATATACCTTCTCTTACCTTATAGCTGGTTATTACAAAAATGGCATAGTTTAGTTAGTGGTTTGATGATATTGCTATAAGTAAACCATTTTTATTAGTTGTACTTAATTTTCATTATGGTGTTCAAACTTATATGTCTTTTATAATTTTTGAAGTAGGATTCAAATAGCCATGCTGCAGCTAGGATTAATAAGTCCATATTACTCGAATTTATCTGGCGACTCGTTTGGCGGAGTGGTCACTGTACCGATAGTTTTGGGTTCGATTGTCTGTCTACCATTCAAATGATGTGAGAAATGTGCATGTCTAAGATATAGGAATATAGTGTTGGCTACCTATTCGTGTAGAAGAGTCATTACTACATGAACATACTTCCAATAAAATAAGTATAAAACATAATTTCAATGTTGTAAAAATATATCTTTTATACCAAAATCTTTTTACAGATCATTTGGAGGCAAGCTAGTTCCGTTTTGAGTCAGTCTTTCGTACATATATTCAATAAATAATTTGTAAAATATTTTAGAGACGTTTATTTTATGTTTATGAAAAATAAAATGATAACTGTGCTGCCATTACTAAAATTTCCATTACATTCATAGTAAATGTACGAGAACGAATATATACAAATTTGTGAAACAATGACAGACCAGTCAGAAAATTGTTCGTTTTTGAGGATCGCTATGATTCGTTGTTAATTTGAAGGGACCTTCTTAAAACGTCTATATTCTATGAGAATATAATAATGACCTTTATTCAAGTGAGTAAGGAAGTTAATTGATCGATTTATTAAAGTTAACTTAGAGAGTGAGTTTGTAAGTAGCAATTAAAGTATCGCTGTCTTCAATTTTTATTTAATAGAAATAGCATATGAAATATGACATTGGATGGTCAATGTTGCCCATAGGTATCTGTAACTAATTTCGTATAAAACAAAGCCCTAAATTAGATGCAACAGTTTAAAAAAAAGAATAAGACATACCACACCCTAGGTATAACATTATATTTCTCTATTCTTATAGCAATAAGCTAGAAATAACCGTGACAGTGGTTCCGAAAATATAGTGTAATGGGAAAATGGAGAAGAAAGTCATTTTGCTCCATAAATATAAAACTTGTTAACTACTTGCTTATAGCACCTCTTATTGACTAGTTTCAAGCTATTGTATCAATTAAAATATTAGCATGAATTCTCAATCAGTCAATTCAGAAATTACACTCACTAACGGCGCATCTAGGAATTATTGTTAACAAATGCAATTAAGTCAAAATTTAGATTAGATCCTATGTGGTGTCGGTTTTTCTTCCCATGGATTTCGTAGGTGATGACTAAGAGATAAAATTCAGAATAAGGGTAGCAGCGTCTTCCTACGTAACACGAAAATCTGCTGCGGTCACTAACACATGCCACGCGATGAGTATTGCCAAAAACTCCCGTTAAAGGAGGCCCACTGCCAATAGTGGACACCAAAAGACTTGATAAGATGTATGACTTGATAATTTTAATATTTTATTATTTTTATTTTGCTACTAGCATTACATAAAAATAAATTGTGAAAAAGGACCGAAATATAAAACATAAAAAATGGCCACGCATACACTGGTTAAAATCAAAAATCGAAGCGATAGCACGACTTTTTGTCACCGTGTTTTTGTAATAAGGCCTAAATAGTCGTATCTAGGTTTCTTAGTGGCTCTTGCTACAATATTAAAATGACATCGACTGTTTCAAAAAATAAAGTAGCGTAAACTTTTTTCGGGGCGATTTCATTTGTGTGGAGTAACGACCGACCTTGAAGTGGATGCAGAGGTAATCTTGGTTACTGTTGTGATATATCTTTAAACTGGACGGCTTAAAATTCGTTTTACAATAGCCCACGATCACCTGAAGATGTTTCTGTTCCGTTTTTACTGATTTGACGTCGACTTTGGACCTTGCGCGATTTGGGATGAGTTCTTGCGCTTTTTGCTGTACGATTTCAAAAAATCGTTTATTTTACTTATTTTTCGTGGGTGGGTGAATTTTTCATGGTCCGGGTGCGGTGGCAACACGGTACCTTTCTGTATTATAGCGGTGAACTCCGTGAAGGATGTGTAGTAAAGAAATTCAATTCTAGGCAGAAGTAAAAATATCATCGACTTTTAGGCTTCTCGTCTTATTTGGATTCTATGAGCTGAATGTTCATTTATTCCATTATGTTTAATACATAAAATGCAAATGTAATACGCATATAATTTTGAAAAATAAATGGTGCGAGCCTAGGGTTTGAACCTCGGACCCTCTGATTAGAAGGCTGAAAAATTATTTGAAAGTAATTATTTTGTATAAATTGTGAACATAAGTGCAGAGAACTTCAAAAAAAAATCAGATTTTATATCAGTTCAGTATTTGTTTTCATAGAAACAGCTACAATCTGTCCGAAGAAAAACACTTCACAGTGGGTGAATTTACCTGGAATAGTCTATCTGCAACCGTTTATAACTAAGTGGTTATCAAGTTTCAATCTTATTTCAATAAAGATTTATCTACGTATAAAGAATACTTAAATATTTAATATCTTATTTCAATGTACAAAGTAAGTTTTTACATAATATTATAATTAATTGCATAGCAAACAGTATTTAATAATTTTCCAACACCAAAGAAGTCTACTAGAAAAAAATGTATAAGATTTGAAACCTCTCTATTATGAAGTCTGCGTCTATTATTTATGTAGGTATTCATATATAAAATGTTGTTAAAAACCGTAGAAAATTAGTAAACCGACTTTGACGATATGTGGTTAATCTAACGTGGCCATCCTGTTCTTAGTTTACTTTAAATATCTACATAATAAGCTTTGTATTGTTTTGTATATCAATTATATTGTTTGCGTACAAAATTATAAAATGTGTCTGAAAGTTGGCAGAAACACCGAAGTTCGACAAGAGTGTTACCACCATCACACCTTTTTTAGCGGGACGCAGTACTTGGGTTGTCAGTAAGCAGTCGTTCGGTACAAGGGTGTGGTTGACGGCTGATTTACATATGAGCCAACTATTTTAGTCTTTAGAAGTGGAAACGTATCCGTGACTTATCACGTTAATGATGGGCTTATACCCTTAGGTAGTGCCCCTTTTTGAGTTAGTTATAGTTGTCCATAGGCGGTAGTGGCGAAAATATCAGGCGAACTGCAAGCTAGTTTTCTTGAATCCTAAAAAATTCCGCCAACCTCCGCAAACACAAAATTTGGCATCAAAACCAAAACAAGTATACCGAAAGTATACCAACAAGATAAAGAACGTTCAATGTTTTCGGCGGAGCAATCTAAGCCCATCATTAATGTTAATAACCCTATAGGCTGAGGAAGTAGACCCGGTTCACGCACGAAACAATGGCGCGCGACGGTTGACCTCGCGGCCACCTCCCCGTGTCTTGCCTGCCTCCCGCGGTAGCGCCGCGTGCAATTAATATGCCGAGGCAGCGCGTGGACTGCGACTGGGAGGAATTGGTACTTGTTTGTCAATGTGTGTTTTAATTTTATTTTAGTTGTCTAGAAGATGTATGTAAGTACAGATGTATTTAAAAGCTTTATGTATTGTAAGAGTGAGTCTCAGTGCTAAAAACATGGTCTAGTTTTGATTTATGTATTGCAAGATTGAGTCTTAGTACTAAAAGTATGGTCTGGTTTTTACCGTAGCCTTATAAATTTATATAAGGCTTGGCGAAATGTTTGAAGGTGGATTTTTATGTTATGTACTACAAAATTAAATACGCTTTCATAATAATGAAGTAGTAAACGAGCATACGTCCGCTTGATAGTATTTGAGCACTGCCGCTTGCTGTGGTTAGCCCCAGATCAGTTCAGAGTCCTACCTCAGCTTGGCGATGGAAACATTGTTAAGGGGGTAAAAAGAACAATCCCTTAGTTAATTAGAATGCCTCGCATAAATATGTCTTCCTTACCACACGTTAAAACATGAAATCAAAACAGAGTAGCCTTTAACATTGCTGTTATTAGGTTATTATTTATCGAGACATTACATTCCGCGTTAGTCTTCATCGCTAGCTCATCTACGGTCAACCTCGTTTAAGACACAATCTTATCAGAGGTTGATAACAGGCAGCAGTGGTCGTAAAAAACAGGGATAAAAGGTTTAGAAATTAAAATTTAATACGAAATATCTAATTACAACGATCAAGCTACACCGGTTGACACATAACCCGTCCAAGTTTTCTTTTGCGAAAGAAGAGAGAGAATTTTTGATCAATAATTGTCACTGGGCGGCTCCCCACGCCTGGGCGAAGGGGGGCGGAGTGGGGGGCAGGAGGGGGTAATTACGAGTGCGTTTTGTTACCGAGATGATAGGCGCGAAAAATGGCTTGCGCGTGCCTTTACGTGTCTCCTCTAGTTTTGAATATTCAGAGACGGCCTCTCGCCCTGATGAAATATTGAATAGACGGAGTAATTTATTCTCAGAGGAGTTTTGGAACGGTCCGCGTTCCGTTCGGATATTGAAATTAGGCGCTGCTTTGCTTAAGAAAAGCGTTTGTTTGACGGGTGGCCTATATCAGCTCTTTATGTGTCCAATGGCGTCGATATTATTCGTTCCGGCTTTCGATTTTCGCGGGAGAAAGTACTCTTCTGCTGAATTATGTAAAATTCAATCTAGATCTGAAATTAATCTTTGTGTATGTAGCGTTATTGTGAAGTGGTCGAACCGTAACATTTTAAAGATTAATATTTGACTAGACTCAGGTCGTACTGAAATTAATTCGGATTTTGAGTGACCATTGACAGCGGTTGCGTACTTTGCATATAAAAAAAATATATTGCTTATTACCACAGAACGTGCAATTGAAATACATGATTACTTTTTTGCTTAATAGCTTTGTATCGTTTTGTACGAAACGACTCGAATCATAATTCATAACGAATTCACAGTTTAAAATCGTTTTTCGCTTCACGCAGTCTCCGTTTATGTATGATGCATTTTGTATTATTTATTGTATACCTTATGTACCTACTAAGAGCAGAGCGGATTTTTTTTCTTGTGTGAAGCCAATTGGATCATTTTCCGTAGACCTCGTGTACTTAGAACAGAGATATTGTTTTTCTTATGCGACAAACTTCAAGGTGATCAATTCAAAATACAAACCAAGTATACCCACATACCTGTTAACCAAGCTTAAGTGGTATTGGTCAGTCATTCTATCCTAAATATCAATAACCAATAATTTGTACTCATAGGATTCCTATGATCTGCTTCCCACACTAGAATTACGTGGGTACTACGGATACACATGATGACACGAAAACAATACCCAGAATCAGAAAAGAAATCTAAATTCATCACTTGGATCTGTTTGCCGAAGGTTGAACCCGGAACTCATTGCGTGTCAGTATGCGGTACGGTGACCGTCCCGTCGTGCGGGTCATCAAATTGAAAAACTATTGGAAAGAGGCCGTCTACACAAAAGTGTAAAGTTCATGAACAGATTGTCACCCTCGTCAATTTTTATGGAAATTTCTTAAGAGGAAAAAAAAATTTTTTTTTTTTGAAAATCTTGGACGTATATTAAGTAGTCGTAGAATAATAATTGATAATTAAAATTAAACAGAAAACGTCTTCAGCTCTTTGAAGTCAGTTAAAAGAACAGCCGTCAACAATAATCGATAAGGTACATTTAAGATATTAAAATGCATAATTATTATGCTACTAGTTAGGTATACTACAAGGTCTGGAATTTAAAACATATGTAACGTTTACTTACATAATAGCATCACGGCTTTCTCATGGATGTCATAGAAAACTACGAAAGGACAAAATCTATGAGATAGGCAGCAGCATCAGTCTGTACAATGTCAGCACCCACTGCGGTCACCAACACGCATGCTAGGTGTGGTGCGGTGGTTGGCAAATACCCTAATAGGTGTCCAGTAGGGAGACCTACGTCCAGTTATGATCTTCAAAGGGCTGATGGGTGGATGTGCCAACATTATAAAGATCAATTGTCATTTT
>DWNY01002583.1:0-10880 GCA_018250635.1 Telegonus apastus | reverse complement strand
ATATATATTGATTTATATATCTAGTTTAATTCAGTTATAAAATTAAAAGTAAGAAAAACATTTTGGAATATCATATATACATATGTAGGTAACTTAATTACTGTCTGTGTGTAGTTCTGTAAAATTGGAACCGAATTTAATAAGAAAGGCGGTTCAACACAGGAAACACAGGAAAAGCTTTCATAACCGGTGCTTAACACAGTGTAACGAGTTCCGTATTAGACAGCCAATAAAGTGTTTGCGCGGTATATACGACACCATATATACTATACAGTGACACCTAACAATAGATTGGTACTTCAAAACATGAATGAATGAAAGGATTTTGGATAAATATTCAACGATTAGTTGTAACATACCTACCTACATATGTTATATACGTTAAACTTGTATTAATAGGTATTATAGTGTTTTTAATAAATTGTCCTAAGGAGATACCTAGACACTTATAAATACGTTCGCATTCAAACTAAGCCCGCAAAAGTGGTGTTGTATCTGTCTGGCGATCTCTGGTCTGGCTCTGATCTACCTTGGCATTACAGATGCCCATGGTAGCAATGACCATTAACCATCAGATGTACGTCTGCTACTCGCTTGCTAGATCTGTATCATAATCAGCGTATTTCATCGAATAAAGTTAATTTAGGTACCACACGATACGTAAGCAGTAATAGCCTAATGGTGGAAACTAATTTTTTGAAGTTACATGCATATTAGAAATTAATTATCGCTTGTGTTAACAGTGTTAACGGTGACAGTTATTTAAAAAGAAAAGTTCTCAAAGGTGTGTGGGGTCTACCACTTCGTACTTGGCCCGCAAAGCAGACTATGCCCTAAGCCCCTTTCAAAGACGAGACGGCTCTACAGAGGGACAATAATGGGTTGACGCGATCACATACTTTAAAACATATTACGAGAAAGAGTCATAGATGAATAAATATTTTATCTTCGTTGAGAATAGAGAGCAATTAACGCTCTGGCATATTATAGTAGATCCAAGTGCAAATGACAGGTCTTGGACACTTATCTCATGGCACGTGCAGAAAACTCCATTAGGTAATTAATATTGACTGTCATACCCACCATTCCCATAGGAACGTCTATAACACATTGCGACGCATATTCTCAATGATAACTAACATTTAATTAATCACCAAGTGCCGCAATATTGCAGTAATATACATGTAGGTCTTGTTTTAATGTTATGGAAATAGCAAACGAGCATGCAGCCCACCTGATAGTAAGTGGCCACTGCCTCCCATGGACATCTTTAATCAACCCCAGATAAGAGCACAGTCCAACCTGAGGTCGACACTAGATGCGTTGCTACCCCTGAGGACTAATATGGAACGCCTCGAATAAGTATGTCTCCCTTACCACACCTTAGGTAGATATAACTTTGTAGAAATAACTTCAAAATAGGCAAAAGTAAAAGATAATAGAACTTAAATTTAACGTGGAATTTAAGTGGACGTTGAATGTAGACCAATTTACTGAAATCGGGGCGACATTAATCTTTTTTAGCAAGATAAGTTTTCAACGAAGTGTTACTATTCAAAAGGTACTACTAGTATATTAATATCTAAATTATATATACCACCTCCAACTTTAAATCGCAGCAAAAGGAACTCGATATCCGAATTTGGAACGTAAATGTGTACCTACTTATAGACAGAGGGCGGTGTTGTGGGAGAGAGTCGGATGTGGTTCGAGGGAATAAATTTATTATCGGGCCAATGTTCCAATTGAGCACCCCTGATGATAACGTAGACGCTCCCGGAAATTCATTCTAAATGACATTTGAAAATGCAAACCTGCCATACCCTCTTGTCGAAGGAAATTTAAAAATTTCTTCGCAAAGTGTAGCAGAAACCATTTCTCCCAGTATTGAGGTTCCGTACCAAAAACGTAAAATGAGACTATATTACTAAACCTCTGCTGTCTGTCCGTCTGGCACAGTACTGTATCTCTTTAGCCGTTATAGATATTTGAAATTATTGAAGGTAGTAGAACCCTTGGTGGTTCGACTCCGGCGATACGACCGTTTCTGCCTAGTATCCGCAGTGTTCTGGTTAGAATAGTGTGGTAAGGGAAACATCGCCAACTTACAATGTAGACTGTATTCATATTTGCTACTTCATTGCTATAAAAAATACAGTGTGCAGGTATTGCCTGCTGTGGCCGTACTAAACATAAATATGTATATTTGAACATATCGAAATATGTATCCACTAAAAGTTAACAATATAAAAAAGTTTACCCAATTGTAACTTTTATATTACAAGAGGTGCAATAAATAAATTAATTAATAAAAGGTGTCCCATGGAAGACTCCATGGAACCGGCATTTTCTACGGTTTCAGTATATTTAGTAAACAGTAAGACTTTATTAGTAGACATCTTCAACACATGTAAGTAGATACTTTTATAGCGGTTATGATAACATGATTTAAATATAAAATTTAAAAAATGGTAGTACGGAACCCTCCTTGTGAGTATTCGTCTATCATACTTCCAATTACTTTTTTTCATTTTGTCTATAGTTTTATTAAAAAAATGTTATTTCCTACGCATCTTATCTCCGATAAAATTAATTATATATTCATCAGATTTATACTTATATATTGATATCCAAATTAATCATGCTTAAGACGTTAATTTTATTTCTATTCATTACGTAGGTACCTACCTTCACAAGAATTTTGTATTTTTAAGTACCTACCTAATAACCAGCTATTAATTCGTAGTAGTTTGTTCCCACAGCCTTAATTTATATATATAAAACTGATGAAATAACAAACTAACCTACACTCTACAGTGCGTAGGTGGTCGCTATCGGTCATGGACGTTTGTAATTGGTACATAGAGCAGAAGTTCTATCTGCAGTCAATCATAGATAGCTTCATCGTAACGGACGGACTACTTCACGCTAGAAATAAATATGTAACCTAACCTAACCTAACCTCCCAGTATAAAACGTACAAGACTTACTTTTTAAACTACTTTTTGGCCTATGCGTAGATAAGTTTTAATAACATATTTTTTTCATTTAAATCCAGATCCAAGATATAAGCAACCCATGAAAGTAAATTTTATATTAAAGTGAATTACGTTAACTTACTTACAATATTTACACCTGGATGTAGTGTTTTCAACATAGTTTATTTATGTTACATAATATATTACACAAAGGCCTTCGTTTTATGGTGTTTTGATCATAAAATGTAATTGACTTATAATATATGAGTGAAAAAGCATTACTTAGAACGTAAAGTGAATTATGTTGTTAAGTCATATATTAAGTCTCGTAGTTCTGTTAGATTTTCAAAGATTATATTCGTGCGATGATTACTTCGAGGAAAAGTGTGTATTCTATTTATGTGCAGAAGATAATCTCATACCAATTGTTAAAACCGAATTTATTTCTGAATAAATAGTTTGTATCATCATATTTATAATATCTTCTATTGCTACTCTCAGCGATAAAGAATCTTGGATAAGTTGTGTAACACATATTTTGCTATTTGTATCAACCATTTATCCAAAAATAACGCTAATTTATATAGGTACCTATTAATTTATACGTAGTAATATTGTACTTGTACAAATCATTAATACCTACTATCTACTTAAAAGTCAGAAGTCATTCGTTACCACGATCATTTTTAACTTTCTAACATGCGTGGGTAAAGAACTAAAGATAACCTCTATGCGTAGGTGGCGTAGGATTTGACTTATAATTATTACCTAATAATAATTGGTAAAGACCACAAAATTTATTTATAGGTAAGCACTTAAATATCTATCTACTCTACCGACGCCGAACTCTATGTGGTATCATGTTTTTTCAGGTTTTACAACACATTTACTCATTTAACTCCAGTTTAACTCAATAAGAAAACTTGTAAAAAAAATTGTAAAAAAAAACGTCAACATTCAATTATTGAATCTATGATTTTTATATCGTTTTGAAGATTTTAATTTTCAGAAGCCGAATCGGAAATCGGTGCGACAAATAACAAAAAAATTGTATGAGCTCTATTTTACCTACATATCCTACGTTGCAGATATAATGAAGCCAAAATTATAGCCATGGAAACAACAGAACAATTTTATAATCTTTTCGATGTATGTTTTAAGACAACGATGCCTAATCAAAAGTGAGTGCCTATTTATTTTACAATCAAATATTAATGGACCTTCCACATTGACTTATCATTGGCCTTCCTAGTTATTTTTTACAATGAAAAATATAATTTAAATAAAAATTGTTATTTTCATTTCAGATTTGTATCCAATAACATACACAGTTATATCAACTACCCATCAAAAACAACTGTTGGATACTCCCCTAAATTTACAAACAATCGAAAGTTCTTCGCAAACATGATTGGCACTGTAGCATTTAAGAATATGTTAGAGAAGGATGTCGAGGAATTAAAAAAAGATCTAATAAAGAAAATTAGATATTGCGATGACGCCGTAATGGATCAGAATCTCTTGAAGGAATATTATGACCGTGAAGTTGATTTGTCAAAATTATAAAAACATTTTACCTACACCAAATAAAGTAAAGAAAAATATAATAGGTACCTAAAACTAAAGTAACTGAATGTCCCTTAAATAAATGATTTTATCTTTCTAAAGGGTTTCAGGTGTTCGTTATAGGTACCTATTATGCATTGTGTTGTTACAAAATAAGTTAATTTAATTAATCTTCTTCTACATATTATATGTTTACTCCTTCTATATTCTACATCTTCTACATAGTATACGTTAAGCGAAAATTTGCGACACCGTTTTTTGAATACTGCGTACAGAAAGGTGTACGAGATTAGACATAAGTACAACTATGTTCATGGAGAGAAGAAGCGAGGAGAGATAATATTTATGTATAACAACTGTTACAAATATATTAAATTAAACTGAATAAATCATGCATTTCATTGTTAGTGACAATTTTTTTTGGACGTATTAAAATTATATGTATACCTTTTTTTGGATCAAAGGTATACATAAGTTTTAATATGAATTAGCTATTTTGTTTAAAGATTATGACGAATAGTATATAACTTAGTTCCTGTATAAATAAAAATCGTTTTAGTCACATACTGATATTATTTTTATGGCAAGAAATAGAGCTTCAAAATTTGCAAAACTTTTAAGATAGCTTCAAACACTATAAGAAATTTTATTCCTCCAAGGAGCAGGTAGGTATATATTATAGTGGTATATGTCTAATGAAAGGACAGTATTGTTGTCAGTAATGTAAACAATGAATGTTTATTTAATATATTTGTAAAAGTGATTATACATGGATATTATCCCTTCTCGCTCCTTCTCTTCATGAACTTTCACGTGTATCTAATCTCACACTCCTCTGTACACGCAATATTAGAAAAATGGTTCCACAAATTTTCGCTTTACGGATTAATTTTGTAGATAACTCTATGTCTAAAGTAACTGCGTTCGGCATGGTTCCTAAAAAGCTGGCGGCTGAAGGCTTAATCTTTGGACGAAGTAACTGCTAGCTTCTGGTCACCGAAAACAAGGACAATTTTTGTCGACATATCTTCAGTGCTACTTATGAAACCAATGTCAATTCCAATTGATCAAATGTCGTATAAAAGTTCAAATAACGTTTACGTGTCTTTTTTAGTAAATTTCTTTTAATTCACGCAATTACCACCCAATTTTGAACTCAAACGGCGCTACTTGGAATTGGAACAACGCTGTTCCAATTCCAATCCGTCGTAATTGGTTTCATGAGTAGCACTACAGGGTAGGACAAGCAATGCCGACTCAAGATGACCCCGACAGAAATGAGGCTCGTAAAAAAAGTTTTATTTAAACTTTGACTTAAAAATATGACTTTTAACGTCACCTATTATGAAATGCCGAAAGCTCAATGACAACTTTTGGTAGTCGGAGTAGTAATAGAGTTCTTTTCACAAAAGAAAAGATGCCTCTTAGCCGCGGCGCTGGTGTAGAGTAATGAAATGTTGTCAACCTTAACATACAAAACACTGGTTTGTTTTAAGTTTATTATCAACAAAGAAAACGGTGCTTGAAAAATAGTTACTTTTAATAATTTTTACTTATATAAAATGCACCTATAATAATTTTAATAAAATGGTAAAAGCCATATAGCTGGCTACCCCCAAAACCCTATTCTCTAGATGAACTATGCAAACTGAAAAAGATGTCAAAATTAATTCCCATTTCCGCGAGACTTTCGAGAACAACTAGTACCTAATACTGACTGACACAAAGTAGGTACTGACTCATTGGGCAAATCAGTGGTAGATATTATAAGTGTCAGACGGAATATAGATAGATACAAACTGGAATTAGTAAGTGGGTGGTTAGCTGCGTCTAACATTATGCGGAGTTCCGCATACTTAACGTCTGTGCTTGCCAGTCATTATGAAAAGTATGTTTTAGTAACGTGAACGAAAATTTATGTAAAATCATGTAAATGTGCAAAAATGATAGAATACGGAATATAGAACAGAGGTATTTCTTATTATAGGTAAGTGTATTTGTAAATTTATTTTAGATTTTCTTAATAAAAAATTCTAATTTGACAAGATGTATATCATCTTGTCAAATTAGTCCACAGTCTACAATCAGTTATTTTGAGATGAGGTCCTATTTAAATTGTCAAGTGGTTCCCATGGTTGCACTACTCATCTATTTTTTTCACAACGTTCTCTGCTGTTCGGTTGTACGTCAATATCACATTGTTAATTATTCATTTAATAATCTAACTTATTAGTTTGTACCAACGGCAGCATGGTTGTCACGACTACCCGTTGACAACAAGAAACAATAAAAATTCAGATTTCTTAGTTGTAATAATGCGATCACTGATTTCTTACCATACTAATGCTATGGCTCGATCTATCTTTTGTTTCACATTCTACATTAAAATTTTGTAACACTCTAATTTCTAAAAAAAATACAATCTATTTATTTATGAAAACCGAAGGAACATGCACAATATACGTCCTATTAAAAAAAAATGGCAACTAGCCCGTTGGTCTAAAAAGCAAGATGCGAAATAAAAAAAAATTACGCTAATTATCAATGTCAAAATGTCAAATTTCAGTTTCAGTTTTAATCAAATTGGGATTAATACCATACATACCATAATTAATATATTTAAATCATTGCCGTATACCAACATAAAGTAGAAATATTAGCAACAGTGCATGAGTACACTAATTTAATCAATTATAATCACCGACGCTTACATATACGAAAGTTTTAATCAATCGTGTTTTGAACCTATAAGAACATAATCTCCACCCATATTTAATGTGAAACATACAATATAACTACTCATTATTAAACATGGATCATATTGCTGAAGACTGTAAATGCACCATTGCAATAGATAGTGGCCCGATTTGCGGATTTATTAACAAGAAAGAAGAGGAAAATATTTATGTATTCAGGAAGATTCCGTATGCTAAACCACCTGTAGGCTCCCTTAGATTTTTGGTAAGCCACATTTATATTCATTTCCAATAAGGGAAATTTCATACGTATTATAAAAGAAAAGTGGGCATGATTAATGCTAAATTTTAAAAATTGTAACATTTTCCCCAAATTTTGTTCTTCAAACTATATTTACATGCTATCAGTACCAATAAGTTAATATAGAAATAGGAAATAAGTTTAATGTAAATTCCCTACTTCTATAGTCCCACAGTTTATTTCTATGGATACAAAAATATTTATACAAATGCAGATTAAAAAGTATTGTCATCGTTTAGATAATATCTGATACTGTTAATTAAACATAAATTTACCAAATGTATACTCTTTGTATATGACTAATTAAACATTCTTCTCATGATGACATGTATGAACATAAGATCAATTTATGTTATCTATCACATGTTATCTATTAAAATTTATTATATCGGAAGGTGTTCTACTAGGTGCTAAGTGGCTACATCCATGGTTATTGTAATCAACCCGGGCAGGATTCTAAAGGATTTGTTGTATTAGTGTCCCTCCTTTACCACAGCCCAAAACCCAAATGCAGCAGCACTTAACTTAGCTAATGATAGAAATAATTGCATGTTAAATTATCTACCATCTTACAGTGCAACATTTATTAAAAACAATCTATTGTGAACATATTATATAATAAAGTGTTTATGAGTCAGATCTTAGTAGATCATGAAATATAATAATCATACAATTTTTATGTGATTAATAACGACATAAACACTTCAAGTTAATATAATGTAGTGAATTATTCAATTGTACTTACAGCTTGAAATGTAATGATTTACCATTATATTCTTACTGATAGCCCGTTTGCAATGACACAACATGGCGTTTAGTAAATTTAAAAAAACTTTTTTTTTTCTCAGCCACCCAGTCCTATACAGCCATGGTCAAACACTTTGGATTGTACACAGGAAATGCCAAAACCACTGAGTATTTTTACGAACTATGAGATAATTGGAACTGAAGATTGCCTCTATCTAGAGGTCTTCACTCCGAACTTAAACCCTGACAAGCCAATGGCAGTAATGTTCTGGATTGGAAGTTTCAATTTCATGGTCTATGTTGATTTTGTATGGGATCCAAAGTTATTGTTAAATCAAAATATTGTTTATGTGAGGTGTGGATTTCGCTTGGGGCCATTAGGGTTTCTGTCTGTTAATGATTTCACAGCCCCTGGAAACAATGGTCTAAAAGACATTGTGATGGCATTGCAGTGGATAAAAAGAAATATAAGCAAGTTTGGGGGTGACCCTGATAATGTCACAATATTCGGAAGCAGTACAGGTGCAGCGATTGTACATCTTATGATGCTTTCTCCTATGGCTTATGGTTTATTTCATAAAGCAATTATGCAAAATGCATGTGCTTTAAATAATTGGTCACTAGAGAAAAAACCTGTTACTCGAGCAATGGAATTAGCAAAAAAAATGGGCATCACAAGTAATAATATTGTAGAAGCAGTTGAAGAACTTAGATCCTTTTCAGCCTTGGATATAATGGAAACCTGTCGTGAATTATGTCTGAGCGAATTTGACCTGAGAGGAAGTGATATTTATGATTCAATATTTAAACCATGCATTGAAGATGAATTTGAAGGTCAATCAGCATTTCTAACAAAAAGTCCATATTTAATTATAAAATCTGGCAACTACAATAAAGTGCCGTTCATTATTGGCAGCAACAACACTGCAGCACATATGTTTAAGCACATCAATGATGAGTTCTATGATTATGAAAAATTCAAGAATAATATTAATCTACTCGTGCCCAAACGCCTTGCACTCGGCGACGCCGCCACAACGAAATTTGGACAGCAGCTTTTTGATCACTACATTGGTGTTAATAACTCTCCAGAGCATGTCAAAACTCATTATTTACAATTAGTAAGAGACTACAATTTTTTGTATTATGTAAACAAAACACTGAGGCTTCATAATCGAGCAGCACCCGAATGTCGTATTTTCTATTACATTATTAACAATGCAGGGGAATGGTGTGTACCAAAATGTGTACAATATTTCGCTTGTGTTGGATATAGTACTGAAATTCCCTTTCTGTTTGATATGAAAATTGAACCAGAACAATGGAAAGGGAACCGTGATGCTTTGACAACAAGAAGCAGGGTAATTAAAATGTGGACTAATTTTGCAAAGTTTGGGTAAGTTTATATCTACATAAATATTAACCATACATTGCTGTAGCTATCCTCTATCTGTTGGTCTTATTTTCTTATATACAATTAAAAGTGGCCCTGATTCACTTACCTACATTAATGTATTTTACCCCTATTTGGATTTTAGGACACCTACACCTGATGAAAACGATTCTCTTCTGAATATAACATGGGAACCAGTAGAAGATGAAAATAAAATTAACTATCTAAGTATCGGCACAGAACTTACAAAAGGCAGAAATCCGTTTTCGGATCGAATGCGGTTTTGGGAAGAACTCCATACAGAACACCGGTTCTTATCTGCACTTGTATATTTTAATGATATGGGCGTATCATGGTAATAAGAACTTATACATTTTAAGATCAATATTAACAAAACAAGGACTCTATACAACAATTTCAGATTGTTAACGTATATAAGGAAATTAAAATCTTAACATTTCCCTTGACTATGCCGGATATATCATCGCAATTGTTGAACGCCTCGGATTATTCTAACTTATTATAAAATATGTATACAGGGTAAGTTTCAACCGGGTATGAAATGTGAAAGATAAAAAAACGTGTTATAGAAAATAGCGAAAAATTCTAAAGTAAGATCGCGGTTTGATGAAAACTTAACCTGTAAAATTAGACCTACAGTTGAAAAAATCTATTTCCCTGGCTGTAAATCGAAAAAAAATATTTAGAAAAAATACACCTGTATCATTACGTTACCAGACAACCTCCATTAGCGATTTCTCTTTTACTTCAAGTTATTCTGTTAGCATCAGCTACAAGATCGCATTCATTTCTCTTAAGAGATAACACACAAAAGATGCGGCGCGGTACCATAACGAAACGCGCCAATTTTTTCAAGCAAATGTAAAACATGCATATTGTGCGACGCATATTTCTGGATTGCCACGACCAGCGTCTCGACCTGAGTCGTGCATCACCGCAACGCTTCTGTGCGTCGATCCTAAGGATAAACACTTAGTTACTTTTATGGATATGTGCTGGTGCTATATAAATCAGTTTTAATGGCAATCTGATGTGATATTTTTAAAGGTCGACAAGGGTGTGATTTAACAAAAATGTCATGTTTAATCTAATCAGAGTTTATCAATTGTGTTAGGCAATGAATAGCATATTTCAAGAGTTTTTTTTATTATTAAATTATGATATTCCTTTTTTATCAT
>DWNY01002582.1:0-10880 GCA_018250635.1 Telegonus apastus | reverse complement strand
CAAACAATAACATACCATTATCTATTAGAATTATGAAAAAAAAAATTGAATTTTTAAAGTCGGGTTTTAGGTTTTTTTATTTTTTTTCAAAGTCGTATAATTTATTTTTGGAGCTACTACAAACGAAAAAAATGTTACTACAAACAACTACAAACGATTATCTATAAGAATCATAAAAAAAAATTCAAATTTCCAAAGTCGGGTGCCAAGTTCACAAAGCCCAAGAATGGCTCCCACTATTCTTCCGCCCGTGCTCCCGGTGACCGTCGCGGAGATTAGGGACCGCGACGGATTTATAGACGCCGTCCGTAAGTTAGCCGTTTGTATCACCACGGCTGTCACTGAGGCGAAGAGCGTCACCGCGGTGAACAAGCGGCTGATTTGTGCGGCGGCGGAGGAAATTCGCAGGGCCACACTTGTTCTGGAGAATATTCCGGCGATTTCACCTGCCCAAGCTTCCACCCCTGCCTCGTCCGTCACCCCTCTGGTCCCCGAGGGGCTCAAACAGGACATCGTTGCTTGTGTGCGCGAGGAAATACGCAAATTTGCGAAACTTGCACCGCGCTCACAACAACCGACTGCCAGTTATGTCCAACCCAATGAGGGCCGTCCCTCGTACGCTCAGGCTGTAGCGTCCACCAGCCAGCCTGACGTGCGCGGAGGTGGTCCCAAGCCCTTGCCCACCTCTCGTACCGCGATCATACTCACGCCGAACACCCCGGCGAGGTCCGCACAGGACTCTGTGGTGGCGTGGCGCAAAAGTATATCGTTCAAGGAGCCCAATTTCGCTCCTGCGCGCGTTCCGATCGTGTCGAAACGCAAATTGCGAGTCGAGTTCGACACAGACGCGCAAAGGGCAGACGCCTTGAACCGACTCAGTGGAGCGCAACACCTCACCGCAGAGCCTGCGCGACGGTTCATGCCTATGGCAATTATAAAGGCGACCTATCCGTAGAATAAAGTTACTTCTGCATAATCGTTATTTTAGAGGAGAGCGATTTGAAATTTATCAAGCACAAAATCAGCTTTTACATTTTTCCCAATTATTCTAGACTATTGATTGTTTTCCTAAGCATGTAAAATACTATTTAGCATTGTTTTCCATTTAAAAAAATTGATTAAAAACAGTTTTTTGGAATTTTTGGGTGTTCATCTACGTATGTGACGATTTATTATGGAAATGTCTATGTGGCATGTACACATATAACCTTATTTTTGGGAAAACTGTTAGCATTATGGGTTCATGTATCTTTGTTTTATGTAAATAAGTATTATGTTCAAAAGTTATATGTAATAACATGTAATAAATCATAAAATAAAATAACTATAGGATAAGCAGACACACGAAAATGCAAAATATATTAATAACTATTATAATAAAACAATTTTTTAAATTATTTTTTTATTTTTAAGAAGGACTGTACCTTTGTAACGTAATTATAGTTTGTTATAATAATCAGGTAAGCACCCTTTTTATTTAGGGACTAAATATAAAATATCAGCATAGTATAAAAATTTATAATCAATTAACTAAGCAGACGGTAAACCTTACAGATTAATTAGAGGAACATAAATAAATGATTCTGATTATGATGTGTGATTGTTATTATCTTCTGGTTTATCAATAAGACAGTTATGTTTAAAGGTCTGTAATAAAATTATGTAATGTAAAATAATACAATCATAATAATAATAATAACTTTATTTGTATATATTTGTATAATATAATGAATAATCTCAAAATTATAAATTGTCCAGTCCACTATGACCAATCAAAACTTAGGTTTGATAAAAAGAAAAAACTTCGTACATAATAAAATATTGCTGATATTATTCATCACTATTACTACTAACAATGACATTATTTTCATTGTTATAACATGGTTTTGTGAGTGACCTTTCTCCAAAAACCTATATCGATACGTTAAATTTTTTGGCACAGTAAGTATAAAGAAAATACACAAAACGGTTTCTATTTCGGCCGTCGCAGTTGTCCGACCAAAAGCGAAATTCCTCAACACCATTGCGTACACGTTGCTCTATAAAAGCGAGTGAGCAACTTCCTACTTCATTCGCCCCTCGCTTTGCCACCGTTTTAACCCACATACAACAATAGGCTTTCTTTCTACCCATATCAAAAATCGTGAAATTCAAGCAGGATAACTTACGCTTATAATAAAATAGACTTACTTGACCGTGAGGACGTGATAAGACTTTTTGAAAATCAAAAAGAGCAGTTCAGATGCGACCATTAGATTCAACAGCATTACGTTTATCAATAGTTTTTAACACTCGAGCTTCATTTTTATTAGACAAATGTGTATTATACATTTCCCTTTCTTGATCAGTGTGATCACTTTTATTACTAAAAATATGACAAATATCACACTGGTCTTTCTTGGGAATAAAGAACCCCAAATTAAAATTTTTATTTACAATGTCCCGGTACTGATGTTCAGTAACTGCTTTACTAGAATATATAGACACATCAAAGAAATCTTTGTAAAGTAGAAACATTTTTGATATAGGTAAATTGCCGTTCAGATATAGCTTGGTAGAAGTGCGATTCAATGGGAGCAAACGATCGCACATGATCACATACACTCTTGACTGTGTCAGGTTTTATAATCTGATTGTGATTAGTATTGGGTCCTCTCTTATCCCATTAGTTTAGTTTTTGTATAGCTTTAATTATGGTTGAATGTCGACCATTGTAACTGGTCGACTAGTTCTCATTAAAAGGATTCTATGAATTTATATCGTCACTAGAAACACGCGAGAATCACTTGACTTCTAACTGACTAGGGCTGGAATATCGACTGGTTTCGTCTAGTGTTGTATCTAACAGTACATTGTAAAGCCATTTGTAAAGCCAAAGTAACTGTTTTTTTTACTAGATGCATATGAAAGTATACACGGTGACTGTAACAAAGATAATTGTTGAAATTTGGTCCGTTCCAGGATAATCTCCAGAAAAAACGATTGGACCGATTTTGACAGAACTTTCACTGTAGGCTAATAAAATATTAACAATATATAATTCTGGATCTTTTATGCAACGAAATTAAACAAAAATAAATAACAGTTTAAAAAAAAAATTTTTCACAAAAGCGTGTTTAGTTTTTTAAACTATTATATATTTTTTTAGTTTGTTTTCATCATATTATTGCGTTGCCATCGGCCCTTGATATGCGAAGTTTGAAATTAGTTCAAAGTTTCCGTTACAAACATTCATACCAAGCTAATAAAAACGCATTGAAAAGGTACAGTCTCGAATTGAATTAATGACCGCTTGCGGCTTAAATATCATTTAAATAAAAGGTAAAGGAATATTTCATGCGTAGTTCCGTGCTTTGAAGGGTACATTATGAACAGCCCGAAAACATCCAACACGGATGACGGAACTTATCGAGACAACGTTATGTGGTATATATGGTCAAACTATTGTGGTATGGTTAAAGTAAGGAACTTTGAACTACTTGTGAACAAATCTATACTCTTCTGTGGAATGTTTTTAAATATTTATAATTTCAGGTCACATTAGGGGTACGACACAACCGAGCGGACATCCAATCTCTAGGATTGCCTACGATGGTAGCACCGCACGCTCATCAGTCTCTACTGACGTAAGTGGGAATGTCTTGGTTTTTTTTAATATGACAGCTAGTAGTAATATTACCCAAACGAATAAGTCTACAAGTCTCTCTGAAATCCTTTCAATTTTGAAGTTCGGATTCGGGCCCTGCTGAGAGCACTAATACCTAATACGATATCAAATGAATGATTCGCAGAATATTTTATGCTCTGAAACTGGTATCAATTTAAACAAACGTGATGATAAAAAAAAAAACAACAAAAATATCCGCCTTATAACAAAACACTTCTTTCACTCAAAAGCTACATTGCCCAAATTTGATAATTTCTATGTCTTAGGCTTAAATTCATATATCGAAATAGATATATTTATATATTTTTTTAGGGCTGACACATCGATGCAGCACATGGCACCCGCGTCATACAACATCCTGCACCCCGCGCCCCTCTACCCGCCCTCCGCCCACGTGCCTATGTGAGTATCGATACGATAACTATTAAAATAAAAAGAAAAAAAACATAAAAAGCAGTAGAATCTATTCATTCGTTAACATGTGTATGTAATAACTGCTCTAATAGTCGCCCCACTACATGAGTGCACAAGAAAGGCGGTAGCCAGAGACGAGTGGCGGCGGATTGTAAGGCGTGCCACAAGGCCCACTAAATGACCACGACAGCTCTACCAAGGGCTTAACGCTTGAGAAGAAGAATAGCTGCTATATAAAAATATTATTTGTGCAGAGTAATAAAATGTTATAATAACCACATCAGGTACGGTGTGCATTACGACACGGCGAAGGGCTGGTCTTCGATGCCGTACGACGTGACCGTCAGCAGGAAGGAGGGGGAGGGGTTCGGCTTCGTGGTCATATCCTCCACCAATAAGGCCACTAGCACCATTGGTGAGTTGATTGTTAAGCGTTGATGTAGCTGATACTTATACTGGTTTCTTCTAGGATTGGTAAACTTCTCTTACCTTTGAAAACTTTTGAAAATAATTCTTAGGCTCATCACATACATCAATCAGATGTAAGTGATTATTAATTCCCGTGTATTAGATGCTTAAACTGCTTGTAGAGATCACTTTATTATAATAAAAACTATTTAGACTTAATAGATTCGAGACGTTGTAGTTGTAGCAACCTTAGGTAGGACTGACCATATCTGGCGTTGATTACAGATGTCCACGGACGGCAGTAGTCACTTACCATAATGTGGACTGCATGCTCCTTTGCTACTTCCAATCTATAACAAGACATAATCCCCCGCCTTCAACTAAAATCGTAAGTGCTTCACGCCAGCTATAGATGTGACGTTGGACCACCTAGGTATAATAAAAACATCCTACACGTACCAACACTTAACTATTTTAAAAAAAAAGAATCCAAGTAAGATGACCCAAAATGCGACTTTAATGATATCTAACAAAAACAAAACATTCAAATCTAGTAGACCCATACATATGGGTCTGAACACGACGCTGACACATTGCGCTCAAAGCTTAAGGGGAGCACACACGACGTTGGACATGAATGGGCGTCCATATATCGCCGTGTCAGCAAAACTGAGCGCGATTTTACGGGTCGCCACCGTCGGCATGTGTACATGAGGTACTTTATTACAGTGCTGCTACACCCATACTGGCATATACAGGACGTTCCAATTTAACAACTATTTTTAATTTTTTGTGACTATTGCCGCAATGCGAGAAAAACATTGCAAAGGAGAAGCAAGTCACAAGGTTGGATTTGTAATAGAGAAGAATACACATCAGTTCCAATTCAGTATGAATATAATTTCCTAAACAAATACAATAAATAAAATGCTTGGTATCACATAAAATGTGGTTACGATACGAAGTTTACGTTATAAGATTCCTTATCAATTTAAAATGAAACCAGTAGATTTAAAGGAATATGTTTAGTTTAGAAAGTTAGTTTCAACAACTTATTGCAAATATATAAAACTACATGCGATGTTGATTTTATAGGACAAGAAATTGACTCATACATATGTATATCCATATGTTATGTTAATCATTACTACAATAATTTGAACTGATAACAATATTATTCACACCCTGTGTACTCGGAGTTCGGTACCCCAGTAACCTCGCAAGGACAATCGTTAAGTCAAAAATTGTGCACTTCCTCCACACTACATCCAAAGTATCACAATTTACCATCCTCAATAAATTATACGTTGCATACCTACATATGTATGTATGTGTACTCAACTGTAGTGAAGAGATGCACTCACTCAAATTATATTACTGATTCTTTCTACATTCAGAGAATGCATGAATAACTTTCATAAATCCATTTTTTACACAAAAAATCTCAGGTTATCTCTTATATAACAGTTATTACGGTGGGTTGATGATTATACTTCTCACAAAAGAAAGAAGTCGACATTTAACCTTTATTGAAATAAATCTGGTAAAAGAGCATGCCACCCTATTAACCTAGTTGTCTTATAACAACCGTATAATGAGGTGTTATTTTCTAATTATAAGGGTAAGGCAATGTGGTAGATAAGGCTGAGATACATAAAGCATTTCAGCTTTAATAGCTTCATAGCTCCAAGTGTAGCGATGCATATGTGATTGATTACAAAAAATCCTTTTTTGCTGTTAGTGCAAAGAATGGTGCTTTACTGGACCATTAAAATCACAATATGCAATGAAAATTTTGCTTTAAAGCAGAAGCACTACAGCACCGTCTCAAACACGCCTTTATAAAATGCTACTTAATACCTCAACGAGTCCTACAACACCTGATCACCGCTACACTACACATGACTGGACAATAAGGCTCACGGCACACTAACGCGAACGATCGGGCCGACCCCCCGAAGAGTCAAAGGTCGTAGCGAGGTGAAAGTGACGATGTTCGCTCGACGGGGCACTCGCGGCGAGATTGTGTCGCCGGCTTAACGTAATGAAATGTAGCCGCCTGTATAGTGCGGTACAGTCGCGTCCGTAAATTGTGAAGACATTTTTTGTCACATTCCGTTTAGATTTACGAAGAGGATTACACGTTTTAGATAAATTAATTTTGTTGATTGTACCTAGGATAAAATTTATTTTCCAGATTTTTACTATTTTATTTTATCTTTTGACTTAATTATATTTGTGCGTCACAGATGGTCCTTTATTTGACAGAGTTAGGTTTAGCATAGGATACATTAATCTTCATTATACTTACAATAATTTATATACGTGCACACATAACTATAGGTAAATGAGCTTGCAGATGTATTTGCATTTGTAGTAATGAACGGTTAGAAGATTACCTAATAAACATACCATATTTTTTCTTTTACTATTACACAAACGTGTTTGTTATTATTATTAATGTTACAAATTTCAAAGTAATCCTTGGTTTCGCTTTCATCCGATAAATCATTAATGTTATCTGATATGGTACCTAAAGCCTATTTATCCACTGTATCTGATATTCAACGAACAATTTAAATCTTAAATAAAATCAATTAGGCAAGAAAAGATAACACTGAAAATACTATTAAAAATAAATAAAGTTAATGAACCACTTTCAGTAAGAAAATAATGACACACAAATTGGCATGACATGACGTAGCTAACGTTACTTTATTGCAACTGACGCGAGAGTACGCATGCGTGGTACTTAGTGCAATCTGATATATTGCGGTCTTACTCACTGTATGTATTACACTACTACAGTCGCAAAAACGACTCCAAAGTGATTTGACTATAAATATTTACTAATTCCATATGATGATATATACATATGTTCAGGCTAAGAAAGTCCCAAGAATCCCGAACATCAAGGATTCTAGTGTCGAACTTTGGGCCTTTGGGCTTTAATTAGACTTATTTACTTTGGACTTGCGCCCCTAATCGGCTATAAATAAATTTAGGTATAACAAAAGGACGAGGGTATTAATAAACGCCCACAAGGGATTAGGTTCTTAGTATTTTAGTATATTCCGAATATTATTTTTAACTTGGCTTCATATATTATTGTGTACATTATGTAGTTGTTATACACAAAATCCTTCCCACACAAACACATATAAGGGCTGTCCTAGACGTTTAAAAGACATAGTTAGAGACTCGAAGTGATTTATGACTATGACTAGCCCTTTTGCTGTCAGATAATTTGGGAATCTAGTCCCTTCGTTAATTCAAGCAATATCGGTAAGCTCACCCTATACATTATAATTATATTTGTAACGACCATTTGCTTTCAGTTAATAGTTTGAGATTTGAATCAATAATTTAGTTGCAAGTACAGTCGCAAACTTAGGGTTTTCTGGCATTCAATAGTTCGATTCCGGCGGCACCACCGCCACGCCTATTTCTCACTTATAACAGCAGTGTTAAGCGCTGTTGTGTTCTTGTTTCAAGGGTGCGGTAAAGGAGATATACTTATTATTCGAGACGTTCGAGGTGTTATTGGATATGTAGCGATAGTTTTCATGTGGCTAAGTAAGCTATCAAAGGAGAATCTTGTTTAGGTGACACTTTAATAACAACCATTGTTTGGTTTGGAGTGGTGTTCTCTGACCAGTTAGATACTCCTGGGTTGTGTAAGCGTAATTTGTCGAGTCAAGTTTGAATGAATACACAAGAGTATTTGTTTTAGGACTAAAATAAATAAGATTATTGAAATGAATAATATGGTTCCTACGCGAATCTGTTCGTTTGTTTGTTTGAGTTGCGTAAGAGTGTATGTGTGTGTATGCATGCGAGCTTGCGTGACTGCATGCGAATTTTTATCTATGTGTACTCGCATGTTTTTCATTGTACATGTGTGTATGTTGTTAAATGCTCGTGGAATTTAATAAATATTTAAAAATATTCAAATCGCGCATAATAGAGGGAAATTTTCACAAAAATACACTTAAAGTTTGTGGCGAAAACATCTTTATATAAACAACATTGACAATTAACTTTTAACCTAAGTATTTTTGACGCTACTGTTACGACAATAGTAATAAACTCGCATGAATTCATTTCAACTATTTAAAGTACTGAGAAAAGAAAAACCCAGAACACAGCGTATGTTCATGAAATATCGAGGTACTATACTGCTATTCTTGTACAGTATGCACACACGTAGCTATATCGTACAGCGAGAGCCACGCCGGGCAAATGTCAACAGATCCGCACTGTAAGTGTTTGTTTCCTGGATAGAGTGGGGAAGAGTAACCAACACCTATATAATAGAATATTGCTATCTATTGAGTACAGGACATAAGATTTTTATACTTTTGGAAATAACTAACGACCATGCAGTTCATCTGATAGTAAGTAGCCACTGCCGCCCATATGTGATTAACCCCAGAGAAGATCAGCCCTATTTGAGGTTGACCACAAATGCGTTGCTACCCCTGAGGACTAATTTGAAATGCCTCGGATAAGTAGGTACCAACGTCTCAATTACGACACCCTTATGACTACAATATTGCTTAACGCTATTGTTATTAGACAGAAATAGGTTTAGAGGTAATGCCTACAAAGTGGAACCACAAAGGTTTCTACCACATTCTTAGGTTCTAAGGTTGCATCTTGGGTGTAAAGGCCCCCTTTCCCTCAAAAATGTACTAAGCAGCTAATATTTGACATAATATATCTAGCTACCTCGCCGTAGGCTTAGCTACATCGCCCATTTCTTTCTGTGTTTTGATTTTGAGTGTGACTATAGTGTTAAAACGACGCTAAGGTATCGCGTTCTAACTTAGTCCTCACAAGTAAAAACGTATTTGTGGTCAACCTGAGATAGGATCAATCCTTTTTGAGGTTTACTCATTGCCTTAAGTAACTGTGCCGTCATTGACCATTTAGCACCAGAGGAGGGGTATCTCCGTTTCCCTATATCGGTATCTGTATTTGGCTTCATACAAAAACTACTCTACATTGGTGTTGAGGTTAATTTTTATTCAGTCCGAATATGCAGAACGTATTTTAAAGTGGAATAAAATCTTCATGATTTTTTTTGATTTACTGCAAAAATATGTTTGTAATTTCCTAACTTCCTATTCACGATAACTACTCAAATACTGAGTGGCTTACGAATTTCTAAACGTCGAAGAAATATTTTCATAACGCTGCCGTATAATTCGCTTTAAAATATTGGCAAAAATGATGCCGAATTTAAATATAAGTTAGAAAATACGAAACCAATCGAGACGAAAAAATTAAAAATATCTGTTAAAAATCTAGTTTTTTTTTATGCTTTCGTAATTTATACCTACTAGCTGTGCCAGCGATAATTTCGCATAGAATTTCCGAAATAAACTGCACCCTAATGCCACCATACGTTTTCAATTTCACCGCTCCTTAAGTACTTGTTCACATAGAACTAGCGGACGCGCGTACGGTTTCAGGCGCGGACCGCACGATTTGTGTTCACATTAGATATTTTCTACACTTTCTACAATATATAATATTATTTTTTCACTATATCTTAATCGACTATACTATGAAAAATAATAAAGTGCGACCTCAACCTACATATAATGTAGCTAGTCGTGTTAGTGGAATAAAGGTATTCAGACAAATACCTACTTGTATAGGTGTACTATACTTGCAAATTATAGTACAAATGTACTTTATTTTTCAGTGCTTTACACAAAAGAAATACTATTATTAAGAAATACTTTCTTAAAAAAAGTGGAAACTTTCGTTCATGCCTCTATGCTATCCGCTATGCCTCTGTGCGCCTTTCTTAACTTCTCTTTCGACATGTACTTAAAATTATAATCATTATAACACTCTAAGCTACCTATTATTATCATAAAATGTATAATGATACCTTTGCAGATAATATAATAAACTGCGTGATCGATAAGCACAAACAGACACTTGTGCTATATAATACATAAAGGATAACGGATTCGTACCCAGTTACTGGTGTGAAGGAACATCTTACGAAACGACCGTATATTTTGTTATAAACAATAAGTAACTATTTGTCGCGTTCATAATATAATGAATTACCCAAACTAAAGAGCAGGGTAACGTCCCCGCGGGAACTGCGCTCATTACGCAAGTTTGGCAGCTCACCGTTAGAATTAACGCTAGTTTATGTTTCGGTTACGCTTAGGCATATTACACACTGGCCATGACATAATGGTAACATTATATCAGAACAACAATTCCGGATAATCATTTTCTATAGTCAAAAAGTAAGTAGTAAAATATAATTACATCCAATGGAACCTTATAGTCCCTTGTTTTTTGTGTATTTATTTTTTAAATCTAATTATTTATAATAATTATTATTATGATTGCTTTACCA
>DWNY01002581.1:0-10883 GCA_018250635.1 Telegonus apastus | reverse complement strand
TATATTTTTTGAATTTTGCTTCTAAAAATGTATTTGTGTTTTATGTAATGCAATCTGTTATTGAGTAAAATAACGCTGACATTCAATCAAGGTATTTAATGTAAGGTGTTCAAAAACCGATAGCCCTGTTTTTCTTTTTCATCTGATATCATCCGATAAAGCTCAGTCCCCCAGCTTGCGTATTTTTAAAACACAACTTTTCATCAACCTTTATTGGAATAAATGGAAAAATAAAATGTAATAAGCAATAAAGATCGGTTAAAATTATTGAACCATAAAGCATTTTAATGTCATGAGCATTAAAGGAAGGCCGCTTGAACTTTAAAGTAGAATATTTTTAATGGCGGTGTAATATCAAGCCAATCGGTCTCGGTAATAATAATTACTTATAATTAACGTATTAACGTCGGCGAGTGTTATTTACGAGGGAATTATTTATGTGCGAATTACTCATTGCGAATATGGACCGCACTGCACCACCATTTCCATAAATGTATCGGATTTTAAGGTTTCCGTAATTGATTGTGATCGTGTAAGTTAACGAGTCTTTAATTGGAGGACAGCTTTGTTTAAGGCTCATTTAAATCATCGGCGCGCAGTAAAACAAAAATATGGCGTGTTTAATAATACATTACTTATTATGAATGGCGTGCCGACTACAATGGAATTTAAATTAATGGCACTAGAGGAGATTTATTTGTGAACGATCGAATGTTCTTTATTCTAAGTAAACATTTTACAAACGAGAAATAGAAAATCGAAAACTGTGTCTTAGTGTGGGATGTCAAAATTCGGTATCGCTCTACATGATAGACTATTATCTGGTCCAACCCCTGGAGCGTAACGCCTTTGGGAGTTATGTTTACATACTGGAATGTGGGGCTCCACTGACCCGCCAAATCGGACCGAGGGTCGGTCGCTCGAGGCGGCGCCGAACATATTTTAATAACTAGCTATCCACTTGCTGTCACCAAATTAAAGTGAAAAATGTAATAACCTATACGACCGACACATTTTTATCGATTCGTAGCTAGTCATTAAAGTCTTTAGTTCGTAAATACTTCAGCAACGAAAACTGTTTTATAACATCAAACATCTATTATTCAAAGTAGGTCCTTAACAGAATTTTTTTGAACGTAAATAAAGTCTACCATCACTTCGGAAGGTGTTTAGTAACGAAGAAGAACGGGTGAATAATATTCCATAACACACCATTCCCTCCTATTTCTTGATACAAAGTTTTTAAAGAATTAATATATAGTGTCATTTTAAATTAGTTTAAAAAAAATATAATACCAAATTGATCCAGCTTTTAATATCGAATTATGACTTTTTCGTTTTAATCTCCATTATGTATCTAATTATTATTTCTCAGTGAAACAGATATATCCCAGTATATTAGATATAACATGTATACTTATTACACGTCACCTTCGAGTTGAGAACCACTGCCTTGGAGCGACCTGGCTCAACCTTCGTAGGTGTAATCAAGGTATAATGCCAAATATTGGTAATATGGTTTCTGGGATATTATTATATAACATTTATCCGTAAAGCCCTTAACTAACAGCCGAACTCATCGTATTAGGAACTTATGTTACGAGCTTCGTTAAACATGTAATTACCTATCCCAATTAGGGCTAGGTTACATACTTGCTCACATTATTTAATGCTGAAATAAGCTCATTAACAATATTGCGTAAACCTGATGTATATTGTTCTGAAGGTATATGTGATAATTTGAGACATTTTCCAGACACAGACAAAGAATAATTTGTCATCAGTTGTTAATGTAATAAATTACCTGAAAATGACCGTGTTTTGGAACCAGAGACTTTTTACTTCAAGTTTATAGTAGGAAATGAGCATGCAGCCCACCTGATGGTAAGTGGTATATCTGTACCACTTACTTTTGTAATCAACCCCAGGTAAGATCACAGTCCTAGCAGAGATTGGCCACAGGTGCGTTGCTACCCCGGGTGATTAAGTTAGAACGCCTTGGATAAGTATCCTTTACCACATCGTTCAGATCAGAACACAGCAACAGTTAACACTGCTATTATAAGGCAGAAATAGATGTGGCGGTGGTGCCGCTGGAGTCAGACCACAAACGGTTCTACCACCTGTAAACTGTGTCAACTAAGTATATTGTGATTATTTATAGTAGATTGATGTCAGTTGTATTGAAGTCTATTAAAAAGTGCTTGTCGTCAAGGGAGACCTTGTACGGAAATATAGTAATGGGAAACACCACCTGTTATGAAACTCGTAGACAGTCGCTCAAGGGAGTAATTTGTTTAGTTCACATATTACTTCTCAGAAATAGAAAATACTTACACAAATTAAATCATACAATGTGATGGGTAGTTTTCAGGTCTTATGTAATATTATAGTAAACCACTTGTAGCGGTTTTGTTTTACATTGGAAAATAAGACGTAATTTCTTAGTTCCATATAAAATATATAAAAACGGTATGCATGTTTGCTAGAATCATATTCGTGAATCACTGAAGTCATCCAACAGACAGGCACACAACTTTTAAGTCAAATCAAATTAGATCCTTTACAGAACTCTTTTTGACCCGCCGTCTGTACGCTTATATTTTTTAAAGTACGGAACGAATTTTAAATGTCGTTTTAATTAATAGACAGTGATTTTAGTTTGTATGTAAAACTAGAAACGCATCACCGTATAAGTGCAATGTTTGAAGTGTTTAAAGTTTTACTTTTTTGTCTGGTGTATGGAATAAAAAAAAACAGCTTTTTTAAATATAAAATGTAGAAATGACGAGAAGACACACGTCGCGTGCTTATGAGAAGTGGCGCCATTTGCGTGAAGCGGCTGACGTATGGGGACCGTAAAAATCTCTCTTTCCGGTATCATGAAAAGCGGAGGAAGTGCCCTATCGCGCCATTCTTCAAGCGCATAGTTCAGTTGGGAACGGGTAAAAGTACCTACTTGCTACATGAAGAGGTAACATTTGGTATTCATAGCGTTTTTAGATAAATTGTGCTTGCATATAAAAAATGATGTGATTATTCAGACGAGTTCGGTTAATCATTTGATTTGGTATTTTTACTTGTTACGCGCTTGTTCGCTTTGTGCGCATTTTTTATTTTATATATTAATATATTAAACTAAAACCGATTTTACCTACGTAATTAAGTACCTGCTACTAATAAGTACCGAAATATACGTGATTATTTTATTCTACCGGAAACATGCATTTTTCTCAGAAAAATGTAGCCTATGTGCTAATCCAGACTATAATCTGTCACAATGTCAAACATCATTCAGATCCGGTTAACAGTTTTGGCATGATTGAGTAACAAACGTTCATCCATACTTTCGTATTTACTCTTATATTAGTACTTGGTAATATACTAAGGTTTACGTTACACAGAAACGACTGTGCACTATCCAAGAGCATTAGTTGTTGCGTTTTCGATCAGTCCGCATCCTTACGTCGGTCGGCTTACTGCTAATCTCCGCTAGATAATTTACTGCTTGTGTGATTATGCGCTGTCTCGCGTCCCGCTCTCGCGCCGGATTGATTCATTAGTTTGTCCCCTCGTGTGCAACATGCACTGATACGGGTGATTCATGAACGAATCGCCATACGTCAATAGAGTCAATTAAAACCGTGTCACAACGTAGCGGAAGCTTGTAAAAGGGAAATCCATGTAATTTGTAATTTGCCGGCGGCGGCTGTTTGTTCTGTTAACTTTTTAATGCAGTGCTTCAGCAGTCGTTAATGATCAATGTCAGTGAGAATTCCTGTTTAATAGTTATTGAATGTAAATCAATTCTCCACTTTGAATACTTCGCTTTGTTTTATTATAATGTAAAGTAAAAAAGCGACTAAATATGATTTAGGCTTGCGTCAAAGATACATATATTGTATGGTGGTGCGAAATCTTTACTGTCCCACCCCGTCTCACATTTGCCTAATTTTTTACATAATTTATATTTGATTTACTAGTAAATTACTAATCAAGTATCAAACAATGTAATCACATCTTAGAACTAAAACTTACACCTACTGCTTCTAATTCTCTTACATATCGAAATGAAACTTGGTAGACATTTTGATGTAGTTCAGATGACAATGTAATAATATATTTTCAAGCTGATCTGAACGAGACAAGCGGCTGATGGTGAAATTCTTCAATGGCTACTAGTAAGACCCTAGAGATATGGTCGTGTTATTCCTTTTGATGAGTCAAATAGATTGAAGCGTGATAAAATCATGTATTTTCGTTTTTAAACTAAACTTTAATTACACCTACTAATATATGTATGTAAGGCTACTTAGCACCTACTAATTCTTACCGCGCACTTCATAGTTGACATAGTTTCGGGGCAGATAATTAAAGCGTTGATTGGAGAAATACACACAATGATAACACCATTCATTAGCATAACGTTGTCGCTACATCGGTTTAATTACACTTCAGCGATAAATCATTACACAGCGATGGTCTTTGTATTACATCGTTTATATTGTAAATTGTTTTAGAAAGCAAGGCGCAATGTTACCTTGTTATAAAATAAATGTATTTTTTGTTATAATTGTGCTGCCACGACTTTATTTATAAACGTATATATTTATAATTTTTTATGTTATAGAAGTAGTAAACGGGCACGCAGCTCACCTGATGGTATGACCACTGTTGCCCATGGACGTCTGTAACCAACCCCAAATAAGATCACAGTACCTATATCTATATAAAAGATGTTGGATGGATGGTTCAAGTTTTACTACTGAACATATCTAATAACATAATGACTCTTATTTTTTGTTATCATAGTAACGTAGGGTATCTAACATTTCAATATGGTGCCTGGAACAGAGAAAAAACGGGGGATGAGACGAATTATTTATTAACATAACAATATGAGTACCAAACGAAAGCTAGTAAACAGTGCGTTAATATTTGGACAAAAACTCAAAAAAGCGATAAATAGATCAATTATTATAAAAATTAAAATAAAAACACAAAAAAGAGATATTTAACTGTAATTTCAGCATAATGTTAGTGATCTCACGCCCCATTGCCAACAGTGGCGACGCAGCGCTCCCCGCCGCGGGGCGCTGTGCTGTTACACTATTTTCCGCGAACTTTTGATTTATACCGCCGCGACGACAGCTAAATTGCATTCTTGTACGCTCGCAGCTTGTGATGTTTAATTTAAAGCACTTTCTGGGAATTGGGTGCGATGGAACAATGATTTATATGAGCTGCTTCCAGGAGCGCTTGCTTGGCAAGAAGCGACGATTGTACGTAAGCAAGAGAAGGCTAGCACAGTCGGATATTTAAGGCTAGCATAATGAGATATTTCACGGCAAATAAATTGATGTAATAATTACTACAACCAGTAAAATAAGTGAGCAGTGATAGTCTAATGATTGAAACTGGGCCTCTCAATCGGAGGGACAGAGGTTCAAACCACATCCACACACCTCTGATTTTTAGAAATTAATTATAATTTAAAAAAATGTGATCCTGCACACCGGAGAGTTAAGAGATTTAAAAAAAGTTCTCAAAGGTATGTGAAGTCTATCAATTCGCACTTAGCCAGCGTGGTCAACTATAGCCTAAAAGCCCTCTCACTCTGCGAGGAGACCCGTGCCCTGCAGTGGTACGATCGGGGTTACTAACTTAATCAGTAAGTACTCCGTGCTTTCATTCGAATAAAATTTACTCAAGAACCAGATTTCTAAAATTGATAGCAGCAGTAATTGGAAAGTCACTTTCTGATTGATATGGACAAATTGCTAAATTGAATGTCACTTTACTTTTTTTTTTTAACTGGACGTTAGAGATTGTCTAATATGAACGATTACATGTTATAGTCCAATACGAATGGATGTATCGTGAAAGGTAAATGCTCAGATCTACCCTAGATACAGAAAGAGTCCTGTATCCAACAGCGGAACAGAAGAAGTATCTGTCAATCGTGTGAAATTTGATGTTTGGTGATGGCTTTATAAAAGCGGATGCCTTTATTATTCAGGCTTAATGGAGAACTTCCATTTATACGTTTCCTTTTATTAAGTACATAAGTCAGTTCACTACAATATCAGATTCTCTGTAAACTGTTTAATACCAGGAAATATAGATATTAAGAGAAAACGAAGAACTATATTAAAGTAACTGCTAATTTACGCCATAACTTCAATCTCGCAAAAATTCTTATATATTTTGAATCAACAAATTAATCGGAAGACACAATATATTTTTACTAATTTATGATATTAATTACAATCGTGAGAATACGCATAATCCCCAGCATCGTATTAGAGGTCTTGAATATTTTATGTCTAGAGCGGAATTTGTAAAGTTTTGTGGTGTACAACGTTGACATACCAAAACCAAACAAATTGAAGTCATTACTGGAGCTGACTAATTAATGAGGAAGGGTTTCGTTGAAGTTTCTAATTGTCCTAATCCGGACTAAACCCAATCCGAGGTAAAGGCTTGGGTCCAATCAATGCGCCTTGGGAAACACCACCTGTCAACAACCTGAAATAGACAATCAATGACATAGTATCGGCCATGTTGTGGAATGAAAGTAAGTGTCTATGGATTGTAATTTATTTAATCGAATATGAAATGTATATTTTTTCGTTTCCATTCCTAATAAAATTTATTGAAATACACTGATACCGGTATAAATTCCAAACAACTTACAAGTAGAACTTACAAAAATTTACTTCAAAATATTCATAAATTAGATGAAACAATATGAACAAATTAAATGGTAACGACCTCGTAACTTTACAGACGAAGGTTATGATAAAAAGTTTCACAATCAATTTTTTTTTTATTTCCAATCATGATACATAAATTGTGAAATTTTTCTTACGAATATATTGTAGGCAGGTTGAGAAATTTTTCCGGGGGTTTTTGCGTTTCGATGGAATGTACGGGTTGCCGATTTTTTTATATATATGGCAACACCTCAGTCATCAGGAGTAGTAACGCATTTGTGATTGAATTTCTTTAGATTCAGTGATTACAAATGTCCATGGGCGGCAGTGACTAGTTACCATTGGGTGGACTGTATGCTCGTTTGTTTGTTCAAACTAGAAAATAAGTAAGATAAGTGTAAATAGTCCATTCCATTATATTAGAAGTGTTCGGTACCAAATGCGGTAATGACAGGAATTAATGAAATAAATTCAAGAGAAGGCATTACCTACCTACCTCGTATTATTTTGTCTCTTGTATTGAAACTCTTAGTCTCCTACGCTATCAAAGCGCAAAGATAGAGTAGTTCTCATAGTAGATACTTAAGCTAACATGAGCCAATACGATAGTAAATGAAGATTACTAGTGTTATATAATTCACAGGTTATTCATTTCATTTATGTCACCTATTAAATACTTCTTCTATTATTACTTTTTCTAATAGAGACTATATCTTTTAATTGTGAATGGTCATCAGATACATCATTGAAAGTCATGGTAATGGAAGCATGTAAAACTATGGCATAAAGGTGGATTAATGTATAATTGGATGATAATGTTGAATGATCCGATTATTTGAAGACCTATCTGAGCGTTGTTTTACTAGATAAATGAAAAATATTAAACATATTTAAACTAAGACAATACTAAGACTAGCTATAATGAATCTGAGAGAGACGTAGCAATCAGCCTGGCAGCAAATTATTCGCAGATTGAACTAAGCCGCGGATAACGAATGCGCTAAACCAGATGGGATTATTCGTCGATGAGTCGGATCATACCATGTAGAGCAATTGAATTGTATCGCCCTAAATAAATGGCTTAGACGTTATTTTTTCTACAACAATTACTTTAACAATTTTTACTTGTTGAAAATCTAAAAGTACACTTATTCTTACCTACACAACAGTGTTAACCTCTGCTGTGTTCTGGTTTGACGGGTAAGCAAGACATCCGAGGCGTGCCAACATAGCCCTAGTAGTAGTAACGCATCTATGATCGACCGTACGTATCTTATCTTATCTAGTATTGATCACATGCGCCCGTGGACAGCAGTAGCCACTTAAAATAAGTTAAACTGTATGTTCCTTTGTTACTTCTGTAGAATAAAACAATAGCTTTAATTCAAAACGTACTTCATAGATTTTTTATTAGACACGATATCGTATTCAGAATACTTCGTCCACCGGAATGGGTTTAGACTACATAAATTAAGCTTGAATTGCTTAGGGGTTCGAATTTCGGCGTTTTAAATTTTAGATCAATGTCTGAATAGAATGCTCGTGATATATTTTAACAGCGAAATACTCTACAAACCTGGGTACTCTTTAAAAAATCGTCCTAAATTTGTTATTTTGGGAGACGACCCACCCAGAGGGACAATAATTTAAAACGACGATGAAGTATTCAGTGAAGGTAAACAAATATTTAACAGACGAATGTGGTCTGAACGATAAATGTGTGAAGGTAAATATTGTATCAGCTCGGTATGAACAGCGCACAGGGCCGCCACTAGCTGTTAATAACGCAGACGCAGCGTTAAGAGTGAAATGAGAAAACTAACGCGACGCATGCCCCTGAATACATTGACGTGATCGTTGTTTGCACAGAAACCTGAACCGCGGTGCACTATGAGATTTTCTATGTATGTTTTTAGGGTTCTGTACCAAAAGGGCAAAGCCGTCTTTATTCTTGGTACGAAGCCTATTACGAAGTCTCCGATGTCTGACCCTCAGTCGCAGGGCTGAACTACTTGATGGATTCTTGAAATTTTTACAAAGTATACACTACTATGGTCTATAATAACAAAATTTTATGGAGTATTTAATATTAAACATAAAAAAGTTTAATATAAACTCCATGGGCACGCTCATCCAAGAAATTGTTTTTTTTTTTTTATATATATTTCGATTCGACTATGAAACCGTAATAAGCAGGGGCTGTACATTTTCAAATTGTGCCTCTATGTGTGATATTGACTTGAAATTTAAATTGGCCAATTATTTTCAGATTTCAGAAGTAGAAAATCATATACATAGTCCATCTGGTGGTAAGTTGTCTTTACTTTTAATGGTGGTATATGTACGGTATTTACATTTTTATAATTTAGAGTAAAACCACGGTCACAACAAGTGGTAGATATGACCGGTTTGTTAACATGATAAACAATATTATTATTGAACTGATTTGTAACACGTTTGTCTGAGTAATTCAGAATGTAGAATGTTCTCTGCAAACAACAGAATCACATGCACTTTACACACAGAATAACATTACACATGCTATAAGGTAAGCGCACTCGTAGATATTTGTGGTGCAAAAAATGTAAATTTATAGAAAAATAGAATCAGTACCGGGAACAATTATTTTTCGATTAAACAAAAATGTGTTCAAACGAAGCAAACACAATGACATATTGCTTTGTGTTCTGAGAACCAATTAATGTCTAAACGCACCACACTTTTCGAAATAAAGCATTGATTTACGATATGAAAGCTTAATTTATTTGTGAAATGTCTCGATCGAGTAAGAATTTTGTACTTGAAAAGAATGCAAATTTTAATAATATTATATAGGATTTTAAAAATGGTAGAATAACTGGTAGTTGTGGGAAAAGTATATGGTAAAAAACCTAGAGGTCGAATACCTAGCCGATGGTGTGACTCCATACGAGTTTACGAGGCTCTCTATTACTGCTGCTCTCAGTTAAGCCGAAGACCAGGTCACGTAGACTAGATCGTCAAATTATCCACCGAGACTTACCAGAACGGGTACGACCATCAGTAATGGAAAATATGACGAAGAAGATGGGATTTTACAATGCAATTTCCTTCAAGCCAATAACACTAAAACAATGGGTTACTGCGAACATGAACAGTAACAGAACTGCTACAAGGTAAAAGAAGAATCAAGTATTATAGCAGACGAAGCATAAGTTTTGTACCTTTAACAAATAACTTCTTAATTAGTAACTTCAATGTTCGCATAAGAAACATCGCAGCAAGTTAGGTTTCGCTAGGTATATCCATATCAAGGAAAAAAGCGTAAGGTAACATAAATCTAGAAACACGGGAGTGTTTCAGCCAAATTTTGATGAACGCTGGCTAAACAGTACCGTGGTCATAATATACGAACCATTTGAAGCCACTTTTGATTCCTTAATAACTCCGAGTCTACTTAAGTATAACACGTAAAATTTGGTTTTCATGATTAAACTACTCAGATTGACCAGAATCAAAATTTGAAAAATTTGAAATATAACCATAACAGTTATTGAAATATTTGAGTTTAAAAACCAATATTATACTTCAATTCTATTTTATCCTGTAACATAATGGAAGTACCCAGAGATGAACGGTGCGACGTCGCCGGTACAGTTCTCCACAAAGTTTTATTTCCTTTTTGTATGGTTCTCGACGGCAGTCAAATTACATTTTGTTGTTCGCACTGTAGACAACGTTTGCGACACAAACGGAATGGTATGAACGAAATGATCACTTAACCGACATCAAAAATGGAGGAGGTTTTTCATTTTACTCTACTTTTATGTTTATTATACGAGTACTTACTACGTCACTTATAAACCGATTTGGGTAATTCTTTTTGCTAAAAAGAGTAGCGTAGTACTATTTAACTTTGAAGAAAACCACCTCAGGGTGGAAAATTGGTATCGTGAAAATTTATAAGCGTTTGTGAGTGGATTGAATTAAATTTTACTTTGATTTAATATATAAGTACTTATATGATATCTGTTTCTTTTCTTAAAAATGTATGTTATACAAAAGGAAATATTCGTTGTAATCTGTACTGATTGCTATCGATTATTGATTACTAGTGATTACCATCGAAGATGATGTTATTAGATTAATTCACTACAGTACCAAAATATTTGCCTCAACTTGTTACTC
>DWNY01002580.1:0-10885 GCA_018250635.1 Telegonus apastus | reverse complement strand
ACTTTCCAACATATAATAATACACTGTGAATTTTAAAACTGTGTGTGATGTGGCATGGCTTACTATGAAAATAAAATATAAAAAGCAATCAATAAAAATATATAATAGGTGTATGGTTGTGAGTACAATAAAACCTATATTCTATATTTGAGCAGCAACTCACACAAATAAAAAAACGTGAAATTTAAAATAAACGGTGATAATATATAATACATTAAGCTATAAATACATAAATAAATATCATAAATTATATACCTCCATAATATATATAGAAATGTAAGTATAGTAAACATGTACCTCCCGACTGTATGGCAGCCATGACTTGGTTCCTGGTGTGTGGAGGCAGGGCAGCAGCTCCGGCCGGTACGGCACCATTCTTCAGCATATTGATAGCATTCCTCCGTGCTACCTCTAAGAGACGTTTCTTCTCACTGTCGGCTAACTTTACACCCGTTGGGGATCTGTGGGGCAAACTTATTTAATTAAAGTAATCAGTAGTGAGTAGGTAGCGCAAGCTACCAGAATTATAGATTTCCTGGCCAAAAAATTAAAAACTTTGACTTTGTCATGATAAAGAGATTAAATCATAGATGTTTGGCACCATTGTGTTTTAATTACTGGTGTATTTAGGACAAAGTCTACTGAGCTATGCGCATCAATATAGCGGGATATGGGCAAAGCTTTCCTCATTGCCATACATCTTCAATCTTAAGAGCCATGTTGAAAAGCCGAATGACACAGGGTCGTTGTCCAGCAATGTTATCAGGATTTTTCAAACAGTAAATTACAAAGAATGTTGTCTCAAAATATTTCATACTTATCATCAATTCTTTTTTACCTCTTTCAGCCATTTCGTATCTTAGCAACGCAGTAGCGTTAGAGTGGCGAAAGCCATCATTATTCATTACACAACTTCAAACACTCCAAAGGGTTCGAAAGGTGTAACAAACAAAATACATCAAGTTACATTTACCTAGATCTCCTTCTCCATGGCCGTGGCGACCTGTGCCTCGACCTGGATCTGCTCTTGATCCGCGGTCGTGACTTGGAATGCTTCCGTGATTTCGACGAGGATCGGTGCCGCGAGCGACTTCTCCGCCTCGACCTCGACCGCGACCGGTACCGATGGCGTTTGGATGCCGAGCGACGCCGGGAAGTTGACCGCGATCTTGAGCGTTTTGACTTACTTCTTGACCTAGAAATAGAAATGTGATCACTAAAAACAATTGTGCATTGCTGTTATTGATGACCTATGTCGGAGAATGGCCAGTTTGAAATGCAGCGAGTTTCAGGCTTGATCCCTGGTCAGACAGATAAATTAATTTAGATTTTATGTTTTTGGGTATGAGCATTTGTGTAAGCATTTATCTTTGTGTCCGTGACACCCACAATTTCTCCTATTCCTCCAAGTCCTACTCTGAGTGTAGAAAGAATGACTATATCCATTGACAAATCATAATAATTGACCACAAACTTATTGAGGATTGAGATTGCATGTTGATTACATAAATAAGCTTTTTTACAAGGTTATTTGTGAAACATACAAAATGTAGGCAGAGACAAATAAACAGTGAGTAAAACTTTACCTCTTCTGAGATGAACTTCTTTCCCCTCTCTCTCTTGATTTCAGTGAGTTAGTTTGATCAGATTGTTTTTCTTTATTCAATAACAATTTTTCTTCTTCAGATCTGAAAGAATATGGGCTTTTTAAATATAAATGAAGACAAGTAGATACCTACATCATTTAAAGAAAACTTCTTGTGTTCTGCTACTAAGTGTTCACTACTTTTAAATTGCAAAACAGACACCCAACTGTCTTTAAAAGTCCACTACAAACTACATTCAGCATTATTAAAAAAAACTTTTATTAGTATTAGTTTGTGCTTTTGTCCTATGTGAGAGGATATATTACATTTTTTAAATATATAACGCCTACACATACATAGGTAGCAGATTGTTCTAACTAGCGTTACAAAAACTTTTCAATAATTTTGATGTGGGATATCATCCTAACCATTATATGCGAATGTGTGTTTATTCGTTTGTAACACCTTCACCCTTCAACTACTCAACTTATTATTTCGAAATTTTACACACACATTTCCAGGAGTCCAGAAAAGCACATAGAGTACCTTTCATATTAAAAAAGATACAACTCCCGAGCTATAGAAATATGACTTTTATACCTACAGCCTAATGAATTGCATTAGCATTATATCTAAAGCAAACAATTCTATAATAAATGTGAGTGTGCGTATACACATTAACATGAACGAAGTTGCATGGAAATCTAGGTAGTTAACCATCATTGTCATTTAATAGAACCCGCAACCGTAATATGGAGTTGGTATACATGTCCATGCCCATGTTAAATGGAAAACATAATGGTGAAACCAATTTTACAAAGTACTCACGCTTTGATTTCATCAGCTGCTTGTTTTTTAAGTATCCCACCGGGATCAGATGATTTTGGAAACTGTAAGTTCAATTCCTCCTCTTCCTCGGAGCCACTTGAAGAAGCTGTACATTCTCCGTCCTCCTCCTTCTCTGCCTTTTTTCTCGCTTCCTCTTCAGCCTTTTTTACAGTTTCCTCAAACACTGCGCTGAATTTGAGATTTTTGATCTGTATTTTACCTTTTGATTTGTCTGCTTCTGCATCTTTTGCGTCTAGTTTCGCCTTTGATTTGTCGGGTTCTAGTTTAATCGTTTTGGGAGATTCTGGCATTGGAATGAGGCTAGCATCAATGGTGTTGAACGGCACTGTACCGTTGGTGGGTTCTTTAGTCGATATGGAAATTGGCACCTTATTGAACTCATCTTTAAAGTTAGCTTTGATAGAGTTGACAGGCTTCGAATCTACTGGTCTAACATCGTTTTCCGGCTTAACAAACTCATCTTTGATTTTGATGTCGGGCTTGTGAATCGGCTCAGATTTCACTTTAGTGTGTCGCCTGTTAGGTGTACGGTCATCATCTTTATGCCTTTTTGACTTACTTTTTTTCCTTTTTTTGTGTCTACGGGAATGTTCACTCAAATCGGAATTCGAACCGCTACTGGCACTCCGACTACGTTTTTTCTTCTCCTTCTTATGCTTCTTTTTAGTCTTTTTCGGCTTCTTCACAGGAATATCATCAATTTTAGGGGGATCTGCGTTAAAAGCGCTAAAGAGTTCAGAGAGTATCTCACTGGACGTCTTCGCAGAATCATCGTTTTTACGGTCAGGCGTAGTCTTCTCCCTCTTAATTAACTTTTCTATTTTATCTATTAAGGTAGTCATTTTAGAGGAACTTTATACGAAACGTGTTTACTCACTGAAATTAATGCATATGGATTATAACAATAGAGAACGCTAACGAATAACAATCGCCATTTTATTGGCACATGCATTTGTCAATTTTATTGTCATTGCAACATCAACAACATTGTCAGGTTGACAGCTTTATCGATTTTTTAAATGTAATTATGTTGATCTTAGCTTCTCATCGTTTCGCCATTTTTCGTACAGGCAATTATGGCTCTTATTATATTTTAGAAACGTAAGCGGTCATTGGAATACATACATATTTGTGGTTATAAAATTATACTGCTATTGAAAGTAAAATCTTGCTCGGCGATTTAGTATCTATTTATAACAATTTTGTTCATGTTGTACATACATATTATATTACAGCTTCATAGCTTACTAGCAGTTGTAGCTGGAGGATGTGTAAAAAATCATCATAGCATGATAATTGAATCATGCATTTAGAACGACCATTTAGATGATATTTTTTATAATAAAGTAGTAGCAAAGGATTTCAGTCCGTTTGTCGGAAAGTAGTCGTCAGAAGGAGAATCCTATCTGTTTTAGCTTGGCTATATTTACTTTGCTACGCCTGAAGACTAAGTTTAAACGCCTCGTATTAGCGAATAAATGAGTCTTTCCTTACTTTACAATGTAGCATATAAAAAGGTTCAACACTGATGTCTGCAGTGAATGAAAAAGTATCTGTACTATTTCAACTTTTATGATTAAATTTTTGTCTAACAATTTGTATTTTTTGCACAATGCACGACATTCGTATGGCGTATTGTTATCACAGAGATCTGATTATATTCAATATAAATCACTAACTATTTCATAACGTTGTTTAAATATTATTGTAGGAGTAAAAAACCAGAGGTATAGCCTGTAGGGGCGTAGAAGACAACTACCCCGACAGTACGTTTTAGTACAAAATGAGCTTTTGTTCATCTACCTTCAACTGGCGCTCACAGGCGGAATATTAGGGAGAATAATATTAGGGGGTGAAACTAAGCACAAATAAATCAAGTATTGTATCTTTTAAGTTTCCGAAAAAAATATCTTCTATGAAAATAAATTCCATCTATCTAAAAAAATTCTTCTATGAAAAATTCTTTCATTGTTCTAAATGCTTTCGTCTGCATTTCTTTTTTGCCTTTCGACGTGCTAAAGTATGTGCTCTTAACTGCGTGTTTTTTTTAATTGGCTCGAATCTAGGCCACGAAACTTGAGCTTCTAGATATTCGATACGTGTTTTATTCTTTTTCTAATATATTTTCGAATACTATACTTATTATTAGGTAGGTACCTAACTAATAATGTTTCAAACCCTAGTTAATAGCATACTTATATAATGGCAATTTCTTTTTATTGCTACGTAAATGTAGCGTAGACCAACTTTCGTCGCCTAAGCGTTTTGTTCCTAAGAAAAAGAATACGCAACCTCAGCATCTCATCCAGTCCTCTTTACTTAAAACTCCTTTTCGTTATATGACGTGGGACCTACTTTGGTTATAGTTATTTTATAATATGCCGATTATTACGTAAAGCAAACCTATTGCAGTGATATTGAATATTACTTAGGTGTACCTAGAAGAAAACATATAAAATTCTGCTACAAAGTAATCTTTGATTTAATTAGGAGCCAATTGCTTAAATTTAACCAAAGAGGGATTGAAGGACCAAATAAGGTATACAATAAAACAAAATTGTATATATCATTTTTATTTATTACTTTCTCAATACCTTTGCAAGGTAAGTAAGTGATAAACAATACAGAACGGACACTACATTATTTATGCACCTGCAGAAGTATCTTCAAATATACCGCGATTACAATATATTGCGTCGACTGCAGTTATTAGGACGGAGAAGTGTCCTTTTTAATTGTTGTTAGGCAAGGGATAGTGTTCAGAAAAGTTCTCTTACAATTAATAACTTCAAGAAATTTTCGAAATTTTCGAACTACTTATTCGTATACCTACTTAGAAGTAGGAAAGTGGGAAAGCTTTTAGCATGATTGCATGTTGATAATGACTGTTTATTTTAAAATAAATGGTTGTTAAATTATTTCAATGCATGATCCTCATTAAATTCGATTTAAAGTTAAGATAAAACAAATATTTATAGTTATACAATTTTCTTAACCGGTCTTATCTCTCTTTCACGCTTCCTGCGGAAAACATGACCCCATCTATACATCAATTGATATCAGTTCACTGCTCAACATTACAAAGATATCTTATTAGAGTTAGTTATAAGTCTCTGAATCTAACTTAAATTTAATATGATCTATTTTCTATCTTCTAGAAAAAGAACGCTTTGGCAAAACATGGTGCGGCAGTGCTGTTATGTGGGCAGTATAGCTGCAGAGTACCATGACAAACGGGCAAAAATCTACACATAAAATCAATTCATTCTCGACCATTTGCTCAGCCTTTTTTTAGAAGCTGAGAACTTTGGTGAGATGTATTTACTCTCAGGTATATGTCTTCACTATATCCACATCTGATATATACCGCAATAAATGTAAGTTTTTAAGTAACGATACTTGAGTAGCAGTTGTCTGAATCATTAAAAATAATGACATATGAAACCTTGATTGAAATTGTCTCACTCAGAGCATCTAAGTGACTTTGCTTTGTAAAATAATTAAACAACCACTTATTTGAAACGTGCCTCGATAATGATTTATAAGTATAACGCATAGAATAGTAGTCAAAACTTTTGATTAGCCTAAAACATTCTCCATACATTTGCTGCAACCCATATACATCGTACAGGGGATCTTCCCACAAGTAGGGAGGCCAGGCCTGGAGCATACTCCACCATGTTGCTCCGTTACGTGATTTCCGAGGAATTCATATAATTTAATTTGTTTCAACAATAACAGATTAATTTGGCCAAATTTTTTAAAATTAACACCGTTAGATTCGTAGAAACGATTACGTAAGGTGGAAGCTCTCATAGTTGAGCAAAGTTTTCATCATTGCCAATTTACTTTTATACCAATTATCGTGCCATTTTCAAAGGGAAACTTGTTTGTACATATAAGGTATTCATTTATTAATACTAAGGTACAAATAGCAGTAACGTCTTGATCATATTCTGTCTGTCTTATTCACCCTTCAAGCCTTTTCAGTATTTTCACCTATACACCAGTCTTCAGGAAGACATAAACTCACATATAAATAGGACAAACCAAATATACACTAACTAATATAAAAGCAGTATAATAAATGTTTATATATGATAATACTCATACAGTAAAAAATCCACAACTAAATAATATTATTACAATCTCGTCTGTATATCATGAGTAGCAAACATTCCAATATACCTACATACGTCGATATATAATTGTAAAATAGATTCCCATATTAAAATACCTACCTATCTACGTTTTTCGTATCAAATTTTAAATGGTTTCTCGCGATTTTCAACAATGTATGCTATTGTAGAAAAGATCTTGGAAAATATTTCGTACACTGAAAACGTCAAATATCAAAATTATTTTAACAAAATGATGTACCTGGCAAGAAACATTAATTCTAATTTTCTATACTTAAAACCTACAGATATTGGTTTTTTTTCTAATAGTCAATCAGAACGTAATACAGTTAAGTGAGAAAGAAATTTTTAATTTATCACAAAATCTAAATTAACGTCTGTGACATACATTTATTAGTGTGGAGTTACATAATCTTTGCAAATTACTTTGCTTTGATTTTTAGATAGAACTATGATTGATGATTGGCTGTGATTATTTGGGTATATTTTTTTATTTTTGAATTATTCAATATATATTGTATCGTAATAGAGTTAAGGAAGTTAGACAGTTTTCAGTGTACAAATATTTTCGTATCACATAGCAAACCTCGTAATAAAACTATAAAAATACGAAAATGAAGGAAATTAGTAGTAAGTATTACTTTCTGCATTGAATACTTCAGCAAACCTATATCTAAAAATTAATAAAAATACAAGTTCCACCCGCAAATTTTCATTCCCGAAATAATCTCATTATTTGACTTACAAACTTATTTAATCTGTGGTTATTCAATTATTACTAGATAGAGAAATATTCATTGCGTTGAGTAACATTAACGGTGCCTGAGAATTATTTGTCGAATACTTAATTGTGCAACTCTGGTGCAACGACGGGAACTTTCTTTCTCATGTATTATTTTTCTTTTAAAGATAAAATACGTTTACGCTAACGTCTTTATCACACTTCAGATCATAACGGGTCCCAAAATTTCATAAACCATGAGACAGAATAGTTTCCGCTCGGTCAACGAGTGGTATTAAAGCGTTCGCCTAATGAGATAGAAACTAATTTCTTGTCAAGAACTATTATGCACTTTAACTTTTAAATGCTTCGTCCATTCCGATTAAATAAAAAAAACAGTTTTGTCTAGTAGAATGATTACTTAATTTAGTTCAGATTTGTAAGACTTTTATGTTCGGAATTCATTTGTAACATATTCATGTACAATTGTTGTAATATTTGAGTATATTGTATACAGGCCTCCCTATATGCCCCCTCTAAAACCGATCCTGTATCAACTTAGCGGTTTCCCAACAACTTCTTCAGATCAATGGTTCAAAATTTCATTTGGTCTCATTACTTCGCAAGGGCTTTTGACGTAGGCAAATTAATGTAGAACGTCGGACTAACGATAGTAATTGGTTGTAGAGTTAGAAACGGACATGCATATACCGGGTAGAGCAGGCGGACATTATGACTAAATCATTCAAAATATTGTTTCGTTGTTACGTTTAGACCCGGGCTAAGCCTATAGCTTATTAGAAGTAGGTACTAAAATATTTATTACATGTTAGTTCCTAACTCTGCATTTATAAATAAGAATATCTTAATATCAATAACTGAGATATCGATCGATTGATTGCAGCATATTTAAGTGTGTGTTTATGAGAAGAAGTGAAGTACCAAAGTCTAGTTCATAATAGTTCTGAACAATTTAGTATCGTTGAGATCAGTAACTAGGCGTGCGCTAGAACGCAGCGAACGGCTACAGCTCTCGAATCTGGCAAAGCGAGCTGAATGTATGAAAATGTACTTTTCATTCAAAACATTTAGTGTATCGTTCGTGTAATAAGTATTCAAAACTATTTCTATAGATTAAATTAGCATTGGCTCAAAAGTATTGTCAAATGGCCGCCGTTACAAATGGAATAATCTTTGCAAACTTTTCTTAAGACGTCATGATTTCTTATTGTACTCGATGGTAAATAGTCTATTAATGACTTCGCATTCCCGATTTGATTATTTGTTAAGAGCACCTTGAAGTACCTCGGTCCTTCCATCTGTATACGTCGTCCTCTAAGGCCTTAATAATAAAATAGATCGAACCATTAGGGATTCAGAATTAACCAGTAACGAATGCGACACACAGACCGAGAGCACTAGCCGCTCCAATCTTAAAGCTACTACTAAGATTCTCTAAACGATCAAAGATCGCAAGCTAAATTGATTTTCAAAAGTCTTAAAAAAATAAAATCTGCTAGTGATCAACTTTAACGCGCTAGCGGGGGCGCAACACGGCGCGCACCGTTCGGAAACGTTTCTCGAAACCGAGTTTGGTGTAGAGGGAACGAGACGCGTCGTTTTCCGGACGAATCACAACGAAGGGCTTGTAGCCCCGAGCAGCGACTTCTTTAGTAAGACGCCGTGCCAAGTAAATCCCGTAGCCTTTCCTGCGGAACTCCGGCCGAGTTTGCATGGAGAACATAGCGCCGTAGTAGGACTGGACCATCCAAGCAGCCAGCTGGCCTTCCACGAAGATGCCGTAAGCGGGCAGCTCGGCGACCAGCTTCTCAAACACTTCACGGCATTCGATGTCGCTCGCCGGGTATAGGTCGTGGACCGCCTTCATGTGTTCTGGTTGCAGACGAACTAACTCCACGTCCGGTGGTAGCCTGAAACAAAATCGAGAGTTTATAAAAACTATTCAGCAATTCCATGAAAACACATTGAAGCATGAGTTTTAATTGAGAGAGCCAATTTAATAATAAAGTCAGGTAACATAGAACAGGTATAGCAAGTGGAGTGATAAAAAATAGAGGAGCAGAGCATTAATTTGACAATATGTAATTTATTTACAATAAGTTCATTCATAATTATTCTATGATGCCTATTGTTATAAGGTTAAAACGAACATGGAACTTCTAATGAGATAATATCATCACGAAATGGTAAACAAAATGTATGTAGTCTTGTATAACTTAAAATCTTGTATTTAATTTATATAATCAATGAAGGATAGATGTACAATGTTACTGTATAAAATAAACATGCAAATTTACTAAATCTGTTGTATTAACAATGTTTGTGAATACAAATGAAGTTGTTGAATTTGAAATTTGTCTGAAATTTGTCTTGCATGCAGCTGTATAAATTATGAAACAGCTGTAAAAATACGTAGTGATCAGAACAATTAATGATCTCTCCGAGAAATAAAAGATATCGTGACTTTTTGTTTTTAAATTGTCCATAATGTATTATCAACGAAGCAAACTATTGAAAGCTAACATGTGGAAAGGTTGCCAAATTTTCTACTTACGTAAGCCAAATAGCTTACAACCTTGCCAAGTTCATTCCAGTGTTTAAATGGGGAAATAAGATTAAGGACAATAGAACGAAAATATCTTGTAAAAGTCAGGACTTTTACCGTGGACGAGTAATAATGGTATGTTGTAGGCTTACCACTTAATTTCTTTAAAAAAACAGTAAATGAACATCTTACTCATCAGAGCTGTTGTCTTCCGGCGGCTTGTCACACACATACACATCGCCGGTGATCTTGTCGTGGGCTTCATAGCGTTTCTCGAAGCGGTTCACAATAGCCTGGTGGGTGAAGTTCAGGTACAAGGGTTGGGTGAGATCGAGAAGAATGTCTTCGGAGGTCAAGAGGTCGACCAATTCAGCGCGCTCCGATGGGCAGAACACTGTCACACTCTCGTATGTGTGACTGTTTGGCTGAAACAGGTAATGGTATGTTTTGATATTATGAAGACAACATTTTTTTAATATGATAGAAACAGAAAAAGAGCTTGCAATCCATCTAATGGTATGTAGCCACTGCTGTCTACATCTGTAAACACGTAGAATTGTCTTATTTGGGATTACCCAGATAAAACAAGAGTTCTACGTGAGGACGTCTTCAAAAGTGCCTTGCTGTCCCTTAAGACTAGGTTGGTACGTCATGAATAATGTCTCTACCACTCTCTACAAAGAATAATAGTGCTTATAAAGCAAAAATAAGTGGATATGCACGAGACGATGCAAAATAATAAGTTGTGTCTTCAGAATAACAATTTCTTGAAATAATTGCAAAAGTAGAATATTTTTCCAATATCCGTTTCATTTTCATGGAATTGGATCGCTGCTTAATGTCATTAATAAGAAATGTATAGTTTTTCAACTTAGCAGTTTTATTAAAGCAGAAATGAATTAACTATATTTCTTTTAAAGCTTATTATTTAAGCTTAGCTTTATAAGCTTTATTATATTATCATGTATTATCCAGGTGGGGACTGCAAGATTCTATGTATGTTTTGAAATATCAAGAATAATAG